>CAUYSK010086805.1:0-29270 GCA_963575035.1 Avahi laniger | reverse complement strand
GATTTATGACCCAGTCAAATCCATATCTGCCCTCTAAATAATATATCTTATTACATCATCACTTGAGAGGGTATAAGGACAGAAGGATGTGTATCAAGTGAGTTCATTGGCATATTATGATAAAATACACTGGCAATTAATCGATCTGTAAGAGAAAATTTCTAGAAAACTAAACAGCTCTTCTTTGGATAGGACAGAGAAAATGGAGGAATCAAAAGACGAAATACAGTGATCTAGCACCTCTTATACTTTTCTGGATTAAACTTAAGCCCATTATCCAAAGTGAGGCACCACAAGAGCAGAAGAACGGGATCCACTTGTACTCGCCATCAAATTGGTACTAACTGATCAACACTAGGGTGATCACATGGCAGAAATACTCTCTAGAGATTAAGGGGACGGGGGGGGGCGCAAATCTACAACTAAAGGACACAGAGAGCACTAAAGGGAGGGAAGGCATGTCTTTAACCCACACTTGGGTGAGGCAAAGACATAAAGTGTAACTATAATGTTTGTACTCTCACAATACCCTGGAATAATAAAAAAAAAAAGAAAAAAAAAGACGGAATAAAAATTGCAAAAGCTCTTGAGCTCTGTAATGATTCTGCTGTAATTGATAGTTCTCTACACACAAGAAGAAAGTCAAGGCATTTGGCTTTATATATTTACATAGAGAGATATATTTTATATTTCATTTGATTATATATACACTTTAATCATCACAAAGCAGTTACATTTTATTGCAAACCTGCTAGATGCCAGATACACAAGGAATTGAGACTTAGAGAGTTAATTTAGTTAGTAAGTAGGTTCCACCATACACTAATCTGACTCTTAAGTGCAGAAAAATTAATATTTATTGAGTGTTAGGTAAGTACCAAGTTCTTAATTTTCAAAACAACTTCATGAGGTAGGTACTATTAATATTATCATCCTTGCTTTACAGATGAGTAGATGAAGGCTTAAAATGGGTAGCTAACAGTGCCAAAGTTTGCATAGCTAGGCTGTGATGGAGTCCAGACAGAATCCCTGGGCTTTTAGAATCCCTTTGTGCAGAGAACACTCTATTTTCTCCCAGTGATCAGGCTAGCTGCAAAGGCTCCGAGATGGGGCTGGGAGTGGGAATAGTGGATGGCAGGCTGAGTCAGCCCTCCACACAGGCCTAAATGTCCCATGTGCTCCCCCACCACCTGCAGCTCCTTCCTGGAATTAGCTCTGATGCTGTCCAGGGAAGCGGCTTAGTTGGATGCTTTGAATGTTAATTCCTATGAATTATCATTTTCTTTCCTGAACACCTTGGCTGAACAGGCAAGAGTAAGAAAATAATTAGTTACAGCAAATAGAATACATGCACTTTTAACTGCACCCGAGTTGGCCACTGAAAACCCGACTCACTCTCACTATACTTTCTTTCCAGTAATTGCTTGAAAACTGTACTCCAAGACTTACTGTCACCCAATTCACTTAGTCAATAGTTGTGAAAATGCCAAGTATCATATTCCATGAGGAAATTCTTGTCTCTGATGCCATCTTTAGGGGTGGTGTAATTTCTTTACACAAAGGTTGGTGTCCAATTCTGTGACTTTTTTATTCTCCATGCTTATAGGACAGAGAATTCTCATCTTTGCATGAGAATGTGTCACCATGTTCTCACATAAGGAAGAAGGAATTGGATCTAGTGTTTTCTTTCCTCAATCTTTTACTTTATCTTTGGTTAATGTGTTCTCATCAAAGTCATGATACTGAGTGCTGATTATCGATCCAACATCCCTTCTCTTCCTCCTTGCTAACAGAATGCCAATTTTAGCTGACCATAGGGCCACTTGGAATAAAGATGACAATTTTCAGGCAGTTTGGGGCTGTCGTACCCACTTACTTTGGAACTGTGAGGGTAGGTTTGTTGTGAGAGACTTCCAAGAAGACCCTTTAAAGGGAACTTTGAAGCGAACTTGTTTTGCCTTCTCCTACTTTTTTTCTGTTCTCTGGAATGTGGGTGAGATGTTGGAACTCCAGCATTCTAGATCATGTGGTTACCTTGACTGTGGAAACGATACACTAAAAATTGCAGAGCAGAAACACAGAAGAGTCTAGGGGGTTGTGTGACTTCAAGGAGCTACCCAACCAACCTTAGACTTTCTAATGCTGGTCTTCTTTTACATAAGAACATAACCATTTGCGTATTTGAGCCACAGTTATTTTGAGGCTCTTTCATTCCCAATTGATATAAAACTGTTTTTTAAGATAAAAATAATTATACTTTTTTGGGAGAGAAGCCAAATGTAGTACACCAAAATGGCTTTGTTAAAAACGATGAACTGCATAAGCCCCATAATAGCCTCATGCAGTAGATAATATAATCTCCGCTTCACAAATCACAGACAGGAAGCTTCAGAAAGGTATTGACTCAATCCACACAGCTAGAAAAAATGGAGCCATAACTGAAATTCAAATCTATATAATTAGATTCTGCATACTATTTTTTTTTTTTTTACTACACTTACTACCTGTGGCAATTTGTTCAGATCTTTACAAACACTGCCTTGATTCAAATCCTACCCCTGACTTTTCTGATGTTGGTTCATTTAACTCTAAGGCACAGTGTGCCCATTTGTAAAATAGGACTATTAAGACTGCTTATCTCATGGGACTGTGGGGAAATCAGATCTATCAATTTATGAGCAACACTTATCAAAACAGCTTATACATATAATATTCTCAATAAACAATTTTGTCGTGTAACTTTATTGTATTTACATTGTATTAAAGTTGGCAATTTGTATGCTTGTTTTACTTAATTGATTCTAAGGGTCTCAGTGGGAGGAAATATACTTTTGTCATATCTATATCTGCTGTAGATTTTGAACAATACTTTGCACTTGGTAAATGCTCTATAAATGTTAGCTAAATTTAACTTGCTTGGAAAGCAGACTTGTTGGACATACTTTCCTTGATGGCTTAAATTTTGTTTTTTTACTTATTTAGGTGTATTTTATGGTCATTTTCATGGTCCAGATGAATAATTAAGTCTGAAGAATGCAGAGTGAAACAGAGGTCAGTTATCAGTCATTTCTTTAATATTAAGTCATTAGTTAATGGGATTTAACCATAACAGCATTAATGTACAAAACATTCTAAGATGCGGCCAGGCGCGGTGGCTCACGCCTGTAATCCTAGCACTCTGGGAGGCCGAGGCAGGCGGATTGTTTGAGCTCAGGAGTTCGAGACCAGCCTGAGCAAGAGCGAGACCCCATCTCTACTAAAAATACAAAGAAATTAATCGGACAACTAAAAATATATAGAAAAAATTACCTGGGCATGGTGGCGCATGCCTGTAGTCCCAGCTACTCGGGGGGCTGAGGCAGGAGGATCGCTTGAGCCCAGGCGTCTGAGGTTGCTGTGAGCTAGGATGATGCCACGGCACTCGCTCCAGCCCAGGCAAAAGAGTGAGACTCTGTCTCAAAAAAAAAAAAAAAAAGACATTCTAAGATGCAAAAACTGTTTTCATGACTAATATTAACCATTTTGAGATATTTAGACCAAATCTATTTTAATTTTTATCTTGACTTATAAGAAATAAAGAAACACTCTGTATTATTTATATTTATCCATAATATACAAGAAAATCTTTGTTTTGCCCATATGAAACAGTTTTAAAACTGACAAACTCATTCATTATACTCAAGGCTTAATTGTTTATGGCAAAGTACTTTAAACTAGATCTTTCTTCAAAATCCTGTCACATAAGTATATCTATCATAAAACATAAATAATTCAAAATTTTCATAAATATTTATTTTTCTCTTAGGCGTTTTTCAACAGGACAAGCTCGGGTCAAAATATGAAATGCTTTTTTAAAAACTTAAAAGTGAAATGTAGTTCAATGTCCCTTGGGATCTTACATTTTAGGTTAGAATCCTCCAGAGTTATCTTCTGCTGTTTGTTAAAGTAACATGTGAACTTTTGGAGGAGGTGGCATCTTTTAGCAAAGGAAATTTCAACGCCGAGAGCATGAACTTGAATTCAAGCCAATTAAAACAAAATTAAATTTATTTGGCAAGAAAAAAAAAGTATTTCGGGTAAGTAAACAAACAAAATTTTATTTTATCTCATTCTTTACAACTAACAGAGGCTTGTAATTGTAGCTATTTGATAATCAAGAACAGGATTTTTCCTGATGATGCATTTTATATACAGCCAGCAGCAAAATAAGGGATTCTCTAGAGCACTCCATAGGAGGTGGCAGACAACTGCATGATCAGTTTACAAAATATTGTGCTGGTAATATCCCTAAATTAAAGAGTTGGGTATGGAGACTCTTTGCAATCAAATTATTCCATCACTAGGACAATATTTTGAAAATAATAATTTGATGCTTTGCATTCTTCTCTTCCACAAATCATCTTCCTTGGAAGCCATAATGTCATATGCTCAGGGAAGCAGTGAGGGTAGATGCTTTCAAGGGAAGGAGATGCCAGGACAATGAGCAGAGATCAAGAAAACCAGTGACACCATGACCACAGAGGCCAGAGAATCTCTTGAGCAGCACAGGTCCCCACTGTGAATCCACAGAGACCCTTCACCTTCCGTCTGCCCAGATGAGGTTTTAAGAGGCTTCTGAGACAATTTCACTGGGAGGAGAGGAAGGGTAGTAAGAGAAAATGCAGAGAACAAAAAAAGAAAATCTGCCCTTACCGTATACTTTGATTCAATTATTTTAAGGACATGTCCCTTTAAATCAATAAAATCTCCATATTAAGGCCAAGAAATTCCTAAAATAATTTCCGTATGTTTTCTCTTTAGACATATTTTTTCTCTGTGGATATCCAATTTGAATCTTTTTTGTATCTTTAATGTTTTTTCTTAACATGATGTATGAATGTATGTAAGTACTACATATACATATAACTTCTAAGTGTATGTTTATAGAAATATTACATCAGTATATGTAAGTAGATACATAAAATACTATATATAAGTACTATACTTACTATAAGTACCACTTAAATATAGTTTCCTTCCCCCATTTTTAATAGTCATTGATTAACCCATTAAAGATTACCCAATAGGTCATTTTTTTCATTACTTTTAACATAATGACGTCATTCTAGTTTCGTAAAACCATGTGACAATATTACATTCTTTTTATGTTCTAAAGATCTTCTAGATAATCTCTTGATAATGCACTTTGGAAAATCAGCAATTTGAAGGAAGTTATGTTCTTCAAAGTTTTATGCACTGAAACTTGGCCATGGATACATTTTAAGAAATGATTTATTAATGTTCTTAATTTGCATTATCCTGATTGGTGATCTATAGTACATAGTTCCTGCTATATTTCTTTTCCCTTTTGACCAGGTGGAGGGTGATATTAATATAAAGATTTATAATTTGATGTTTCTCTTTCATATTCCATCTTCTTGCATATTTTAGCTCATATGTAGACATTTCTTTAAACATACAAATTTGTAGTGCTTGTTAGCACTGATTTTACTCCTTACTTTAAGTGCTGCAATTTGCAAAACCTACATTGCAAAGAAATGGACTTTGATAACTATGGAAACTGTCCGGTAACACAATCTGGAACTTTTTTTAATAAATTAGAAGCAAAGTGAGTAAAACAGATCATATAAAGGAGGATCACACATATCTATATTATTTTATTTAATTGGTCATGACAAAGTTTCTGATAAAACTCTAGAGCAGGCTTGATAATGCACATGGTGATAATTGGTTCATCAAATCATCCTCTCCCAGCATTTATAGGCGTAATTTGTACTTGTGTACCCTAGCCCCTTAAGATTGGGTGGAAGAAATAGGGAAGAATATGAAAGTCTCTCAGATTCAGGTCTACAGATTAAATATCATCACTGGACATGTTTCTGATGGTTTCAATTCTAATGGACTGATTACAACAGGGGAAAATAACTTTGAGGTGACCTATCAAACTTTTCCACCAAAACATAAAAGTCTGCAATAGACGGAAGCTGCCTATTGCACAACTGAAGAATTTTTGTCTTAGTTCTTTAACCTTAAATTTGCATGAAATGTGCTTTTCTAATATAATGAGTTTTGAAACAAATATAACACTGAAATTAGTTATCGATACAATTATATAACTTTTCCTCTCAAATTTTTAAAGTCTAATTGGTTTGTCAAGAAAACATACCATATGTATCTTAAGTGTACATATTTTGTGGCACACATCTAAAAGGGTATATGCCACCATGTTAAGGCACTTTATACCACCTTTGGTTACATTGTTCTTAGGAGGACTTGACCTTATTTATAAATTTCTGGCTACACTGACACAAAATAGAATAAAGAGACTGCAATTACCTATTGCATTCAAATAGACAAATAATTGAACAATAGACAAACGTAGCAGTATTAAGTTTCATTTCTAGAAATTGAAATTGCCTTTCTCGATTATGATATATACATGTTTTTCTTTGAATCTTTTAACATGAATTCTTCAGGGATAAGAGTCATTAGTTATTTAATGTTTTAAGATTTGGCACAGTGCCTGGCATATAAAAAGAGATCAGTAAATAAATTTTAAATAAACAAATGAAGATGGATAAGTGAATTACCTGTGTAGGTTGCACTCTAACTGTAGTGATTTCTGACCTGAATTTTAATTGGCTACTAATATATGAACTATTTTTGAATACTATCAAAAATAAGACTAATGACTGAAATTCAAATGTATTTTATAGATTCTCAGAACATACTAACACAGCTGCATATTATCTATTAGACACTAAGGGAAAGATGGTATTTAGATGAAGGAGAATATTCAGCTAAATTTCTAAATTGCTTTTAATTTTAAATAAGAAAAGATTGAAATCTAGGATTTCAAAATAAATAGGACTGTGGTCTCCAAGTAAATAAAATTCATTCCCAAATATATGCATCTTATTTTTTTTCATGAATAGTATTAAATGCAGACGTTACTTTGGAGGTTGTCTTCTATGACTTTATTCTTGATTACTGCTTACATTTTTTCTTCTATCTTTCATTGTGTATTATCTTTAAAAGTTGGTACATTTCTTAGTGGTTGTAAATTTTCAATGACTGGACTCTAAACATTTTAATTGTCTCCTTAATGTGCTTGTCTAAAAAAAGGTACCTCTTAACTTTAAATAAAGTTTTAAATTAAGGCAGAGGAAGCAAAGTTTGAAGTGAATATCTTTTATTAAGTTAATTTTGGTTTGACAGCCTGCAGCCATTATCTAATTACAGAGGGGTGCCTAAAAGAGAAACTCATTAGTATGTGACATACTAGGGTGCATTCTTCACCTTTGGTGTTCTTGTGAAAGGAATCTTGCAAGTAAATATATCCACCATGTTTTGAATCCACTGAACTAGCACATTTTTACTGCAAAACAGAGTTTCCTTCAAAGTAAATTAAGCATCCCAAATGGAGCACCAATACATTGGTTAGATTGTTGGGGTTTTGTGGGAATTTGGAAACATATGGTATATCATGATGTTAAAAACCACATACTTATATCTTTATTATACCTTGATAGGGGACAAATCAGTGAAGTAGATGAAAATGATAATATATTAAGCTTCCACTGATTTTATAGAAGATACTAATCCATGTTTAAAAGTATGGCAAGATCCTTCCAGGAAATCAAAGTAGACATGTTTTTCGTATCCCTTCCAGTAAATACAACTGAAAACCCTGGACATTCTATATAAAACAAACCCAAGAAGACTTTAAAAGGTATAGGCACCAGATAGGGATCTCATGACCCAAGGAATGACACAGTGGTGAATTCCCAGGGTTTTCTTTTTGCCTCATGTATTCCAGACTCAGAAATGAAGAAGCCAATCCCAACAGGTTATGTACTATATGACTCCGTTTAAAACACTGCAAGTGACACAAACACAGAAATGGAGAGCAGATGGCTGGTTGCTGGGGCTAAAGAGTGCACGGGAGGGGCACAGGGAAGTGGGCGTGGCTATAAAAGGGCAACAAGAGAGTGATGGTAATTTTTTGTGTCAACTTGCCTGGGTTAAGGGATGCCTGGATAACTGGAAAGACATTATTTTGGGGTGTATCTGTGAAGGTGTTTCCAGAAGATATTAGCATTTGAAACAGTAGGCTGAATAAAGAAGATCCACTTTCACCAATGTGGGAAGGCACTATCCAATTTGTTTAGCGTCCTGATAGAACAAAAAGCTGGTGGAAGGGTGAATTCTTTTTCTCTCCTTGAGCTGGGGACATCCATCTTCTCTTGCCTTGAGACATCGGAATTCCTGGTTCTCTGGCCTTCAGACTCTGGGACTTACACTGTCAGCTCCCTTGGTACTCAGGCCTTTGTCATCAAACTGAATTGTACCAACAGCTATCCTAGTTCTCTAGTTTGGAGATGGCATTTTGTGAAACTTCTCAATCTCCATAATGGTATGAGCCAATTTCCATAATAAATCTTCTCCTAGCCATCTCTTTATTTATCATATGTTAATATCTATCTGTCTATAACATATTGATTATATTTTTCTGGAGAATGCTGAATAATACAATGAGGGGTCTTTGTGATGATGGAAATATCCTGTATTTGACTATGTCAATGTTAATATCCAGGTTGTGATATTATTCTATAGTTTCACCATTTGTTATTATTGGGAGAAACTGGGTAAAGCATACAGAGAAGCTTTCTGTGTTATTTCTTATAGCTGCATGCGAATCTGGACTTGTATTAAAAAGTGTAATTAAAGAACTGTCGGACAGAAAGTAGACATCTGTTATGAATGGGAACAGACAGGAAAATTACTAGCACAAAGAGAAAAATTTTCCACTTCCATTGATTCATTTACATGTTTCTCTTCCAAGTTATTTCAATCCCTAATACCTCCTTTGGCTGTCCCTATGTTTGGAATGCCTGGAGGGTGGAGAGACAGGCAGAGATACAGGGCTCTTAGAGAGACCATATTGCCAAGGTCTCTCATTCAATTTTCTATAAGATTTATGGGATATTGTTTGGCCAAATTCTTAAGGACCTTCAAATCTCAAGTCTCAGTTATCCCTTCCCCACTATCTTAACCAGCTTCCTCTGGAAATAGTTTAAGCCAGTCTATAAACAGCATACACAGAGTCAGCCCATTAAAATGAGGATAAAAACCAAGAATTGTATAATGGAGGGAGGGAAATGGGAGAAAGTTCTTGCATTAAGAAACCTAAGCCTTTTTTGGGAGGGGGATGTAGGGTAAACGGAAAAGGAATTTAATCTCAGCTTTCTCACATATTTAGCGAAAAGGGCACTGCTATGGATTATTTCAACTTCTATGAAAGAAAGTGAGCATACTAGATCATCAGGACAAAGAAAGAGAAACTTTATGCTGTGACTAAATCCTGAGAGCAATTTATTTTGTGACTCTTAATTAATGATCTTTAACAATAAAATTCTTTACTAATGTGTTTTACAAAAACTGCACACTGTAAACTGTGTTGGTGATTAAAAAAAAAAGAAACAGAAACCAAATCAAAATCAAAACAAAATCCTGAAAATTTGCTAAGGGAAAAGATTTTAGATGTTCTTCCCCTAAAGGTAACTATGTGAGGTGATGAAGAGGTTAATTTGCTTTACTATAGTAATCATTTCTCTCTCTCTCTATCTCTCTCTCTCTATATATATAAGTGTGTGTATGTATATATATGTGTGTGTATCTCCAAATATTATGTTGTATCTCTTGAATATATGTAATGATAAAATTAAAAAACAAACAAGCGAATAAAATCCCCCCAAAAACCGAAACTCCTTAAGCAAGGGCTAAGGCCGTAACATTCAGCTGTGGCCCTGGGGATTCTTCCCATTGTTGATAGAGTAGGGAGAGTCTAGACCGAGTCACAGACTCAGAGTACCTGGCTATTGATTGCAACCTTGAGCTCACATCTATCCATCCCAATTAGGCCTGTGTCCTCCCCACCCCTCCCTGTGGTGGCCAATCCTACCTGCTCACAGCACAGAGTTTCCTCTAAATATGGGACCCTCATCACAGTTCTGCTGTTCTCCTACATCCTCCCACCCCTACTTTTCAACACTGGGTCCTTCTGGAGTCATCGTTGTTTACACAGATTCCCAGGTTACATTCACTTCCTTAACTTCTGCTAACATGATTTCCATAGCACAGTACACAAGACCTGACTATTAATATAACGTGTATAATAACATGTATATGTATATGACATGTTATTTTTCCATGCATGTTGATTTTATGTTCCCAATTAGATTGTAAATATTCTGAGAGAAGGGTCTATCCACCTATCCTCTGATCTACCTTTGCCTATAGGTGCAGGCTCTGGAGTGAGTCTAACTGGATTCCTAACTCTGCCATTTGCTAGCTATGCCATCTTGAAAAAAAATTGCTTAATTTTTCTGGGTCTTTGTTGCTTCTTCTGCATGGGTGTAGAAATAATAGCATTACATATATCAGTCGGTGAGGACTGAATTAATTTTATATATGTATAGCACACAGAACAATATCTAGTACATTGCAAACACTCAGCAAGGGTTACTATTACCATCTCCTCTCTGTATTAGTCAGCATTGTGTGGGAGAATCTTCATCAAACCTTGTATAATTAAAGAACACCCTAGAGACGGAGCCTGCTCACCAAAATGTATGTCCTTTTCTTTCTGGGCCCTCAGCTGAATCCTATTTCCTAATTCTTTCTGGGACTGAGTGTTGGCCAGTAAAATTTGAGAGGGGTGACGTGTGCCATTTCAGGTCTGACTCATTAACAACCTCTCACGTGTCCTCCTTCATGTTCCCAGCCAGCTGGGATGAAGATAATACAGAACATGGAAGCCAGATGTTGAAGACAGCAGAGACTCTGTCAGCCTGGCCACCACTCCAAACTGTTTACCTAGCTGGT
Source organism: Avahi laniger (assembly GCA_963575035.1). Taxonomy (NCBI): domain Eukaryota; kingdom Metazoa; phylum Chordata; class Mammalia; order Primates; family Indriidae; genus Avahi; species Avahi laniger. The sequence continues at coordinate 18,383 of CAUYSK010086805.1, read as the reverse complement.
TAGTTGTGTCAGGTTGCAAGAAATAAACTGCTGTTGTATAACTACAGTGCACGTCTTGAGTCTGTTTGTTATAGCAGTTCATAGAACCCAGCTGTTATTCACAATGAGGAGCTCTAAGAATTGTACACGTGAGAAGTAGCTCGATGCAAAGCAGCACCTCTGTCTTGGACTATCTGTCCATTTGTCCTCTAATTTGGGCCATACATACAGACAGATGCTTGTTTGCTCTGTCTGCGGCATCTCTATATGCACGGTAAGTCTCTCCTATGTAGTGACCTCATGGGGTTCTACCTGTACCTTTGTTTTAACTCTATTTAATATGATCACTTATTGTTTTAAAATTTATCCAAGGACCCCAAAGCAAAAGTTGCATTTGCTACAGAGCCTCTATTTTAAATAAGAGCATCTCAAACACCAAACACTACCTCCAAAATTTAGCATTATTCAAATAACTTGATGACAACAGAAACGTATGTGTGCACACGTGCATTGTGTATTTGTGAATTTCCTAAGTTACCTAGCACAGGGCTGGCTGAACTCAACCAAATGTGAATTCACAGATTAATTGAACAAAGCCTACCCAACTTCCCACATCTGCCAGAGTTGACGTAAGGTGTTCTCCTAGATAACAGATGAAGATCATAAGTTGGAAAAGGCAGGTATTCCCAAGTAAGCACTTCTCTCTCTTCTTGGAAGCAAACTTAACTGCTTGGTCTCTTGATTGTCTGCTTTGTTCACTTGGCAAGCTTGGTTTTATCTGAGGTGATGGGAATATAAAGATACGTCAGTGCACATGACATTCTCAAGATAGTCACTGATGCATCTGCCCATCTCATAATTTCACTGAAGATGTTCTTCAAAAGCCGCTTTATAGAGCATTCCTGTATGGCATTGGGACTTTGGAATAAGAGAAAAATGTAGGATAAGACCTCAGAGTCATATGCAGCGAACAAAATTGAGTTCCAATGTAGAGGAAAAAAACAACCAACCTTTAGTCAGGGTCATAAGTGGTTCTTTTTTTGAGAGACGGAAATTTGGGATCCTGTCCAGCTCCATTGTGGTTTGGGAACGGAACTCCCTGTCCCTAGGAAGTAGAGGACATGAGCTGTTTCTTTCTGTTAGGCACCTGGACTGCACGGAAGTAGCCCTAGGACTGCTACTAGTAATGACTCAGTCCAGCCTGAAATGGGGTGAATCGTGCGTGTCATTGCAGATTCCCAGGGTGGGGTCAACACGACAGTATCTTTGCCAACAGAGACTGGTTCCATTGCTGGTGCTTTATGGACAATGAACCAGCACCAGCAGCCAAAGAAAGTAAAGATTGAGCAACAACCCCCTCCATTGTCTCCCCCAACTTCCCTTCAGAGCACCCCACCCAAGTCCCAGCAGATGTTAGTGTACGTGGGATGACCCTGCAGATGGCTGTGTCAGGGCAAATTTGTGAGTTTACGGGTTTCTCTCTTTCCCTTCCCGTCCCTTGTCTGGTAGCTGACGATGCTGGAGAGAAAGAGAAGTGTTTTGACGGTAAGAGCAAAACAAGAAACAAGTCATGAGTTTGCTATTTTTTGATGGGTAACTGGCACAGCACACGTTGTCCTTCATTAGATTAGTAGTCTCAGTATGACGCAGCAAGTTTTGGTCACATAAATGCAGCCTTAGAATTTTAAAGATTCTAAATTTAAATTGCTAATCATAAGACTAAACTTGATGTCCCCTGGTCCAGCAAAACGTGTTAGTCAAGCTGTGTAGTAATTCTTTTAAAAATTCAGGATCTTGGTAAACAAGGCTTGGGATACAAAGCAATTGATATATATATATATATATATATATGTGTGTATATATATTTTTTTATATGTATAAATGTATGTATTCATTTGGAAATTTATTAGATGCTATGACTATACACATGCTCCAATATTCTAATACAATCTTTTTTAGCTCAAAAAAATTAGTGGTTCTAGAAATCATAGATATTAGTAATAATAGTATTTATTCTAGAAGTGGCTAAATCATACAGGTCAACTATAACAAGAGAAAGATGATGCTGTTTGTAGCTTCAATATGAATGTAGATTCCTTCTCAAATAATCCTTTGATCTTCCTTCTTGAATTTTGTCTGAAGGAAATAAAACCAATACCACAAAATATGATGTATGTACGTTTCCATCTCAACATTGTTTATAACAGGACAAATTGGAAAAAAATCTAAATACCCTACAATGTAATGCTGGTTAAAAGAATTATATTAGAGTCGTAAAATGGGATGCTTGGATCAATTTAAAATAATATTTATTGACATGAAATCTTATTTTAAAAGCACTTTAAAGGAAGAAAATAATAGCAAACCAAAACTAAATATTAATTTGGCAAAATAATATATACAAATATACAAAATTTATTAAAATATAATTATTGAATATATATATTGAAAGTTCTCTCCATATTGTCATACAAAAATACTTTATAAATGTTAACAATGTTTATCACTTCATGGTAGAATTATGGATTTTTTTCTCTTTCCTACATGTAGACTATGTGTGTGTATGTGTTTATTTATGAACATGTATTACTCATGCCATAAAGTTAAATTAAAATATTATAGATTTCAGAGGAAAAGGACAGAATAAAGCTGCAGCACAGAAATTCTCCCACTCAGTAGGTAAAAAAGTGAATCAAATATCATAAATTAAATAAAAGTAATTTAAAGGTTACCCAACAACCAGACAAGAAAAGAAGAGCAACCACATGTCATTAAGTACAAAATGTGGGGATCGAGGCAAAATCATAGCTCTGGCACGGAGCTGAGTACAATGCTCCTATCTTTGCTCTCACATTCCACTAGCAGAATTGGACAGAACAGGTCAACCAACAACACTCTCAGTGTTCTCATTGAGGTTTGTACCCACCACCACCAGGTTAGAAAGCAGAAGGCAAGCTGAAGCCGAGAAGATCAGAAAGTTATCCCAGGAAGCATCAAGGACAAGTCCTACAGAGAAAAGGTCACACCAACAGAGCCAACAGAAATGGACAAGAAGTCCTCTGGAAAGGGCTGACATTTTCCAGGACTTCCTGATGAATTTTGGAAAAAATTCAAAGCCCTAGTGGATTCCATTTTAAGGTTAGAATCCTTTTCCAAAAAGGTGAAATGATACAGAACACTTAAGAAAATCCCAATGGAGAGAGCAGAAGTGGTGAACTCCAATAAGGGATACATGTAGTCCCCACTGAGCTCATCCTTACTTCCACCTTCCTCCTACAGCACTCACCACGGCCTTCGGGGTACACAAAAGTGGATGAAACAGCTACACTGAGCCTTCAAGGTGGCCAGGTTGGCTGAAAATAGAAACAAATCTGAAGTTACTCATCTCAACCAGAAAGGACATGCAAAGAATTGGCATGGCAATTGTGAAAATATACTACAGTGAAAGAAAAAATAATCCCATAGGTCTGTTCTGTATGAAAACATAGTCCAAAGACCAAATGAAATTTTCTCGCAAATTTAGACCACAATAAAAGAATTTAGTAATAATATAAGTTGAATAATACAAGAAGTTATTGTTGAGTTTAGGAGGCAAGTAACATTATTACAGAAATGACATATCAAAAATAACACCCAGGGACAGAATAGATGGTTGAAAATCAATTTACTTTTTTAGAAGGGCTTGAGATAAACAGAGAGATTGCTGAAGAAAAAGAGAATTAAAAATTGGGAGAGAATGATGAATTCTGAAGTCAAAGATAATCCAAAATAAAGAAAATCAGTGTCTATGAAATAGAAGGTAATTCAATAAATAAAATATGAAAAATATTTGAAGGAAGAATGGAATAATACTTTTTTCTGAAATAAAGAGAAAATTGAATCTCTAGTTTTGAATGAAGGTAGTGTGTTTTAGGAAACATGCACATCATCATCATGATCATCAAGCAACCAACACTGAAAAATGTCCCATTTAATTTGTTGAATTTCAAGGATAGAGAATTCTTCAGGCAATAGACAAGCAAAGTAAGTCACCCGTAAGGGTAAAAATAAAATAGGCAGGGTTTGGTTTCTTAATGCTAACAGTCATTGTCAGATAACAACGGAAAATTCCACCCTTGGTCTCTGGTCATGAACCTCTTACAGCAAAATGATGATATCTGTCAGAACATTTACAGCTGGTGCAGCATTTATTGAACATATATAGCAACAGTACCAACACCAATATGCCTAACAATGGGAGAAGCTAATATAGGAATAGATTTAAATAAACAACTAATTTGTCCCATAAAGCCATTAGGAATACATTTTCATATGCTTGTATTAATTTGATTTTTCTTTCACCCTCTCGATCTACTACTGTTTGTGCCTTAGGATAAGCTTGTGCAGAACTATTTGACACAGAAATCAGCTGATGGATAGCTACATCCAGTTCTTCCTCAGGTCAGTCATTTTCCACACAATACAATGGAAATACATAGGTTTTTTTGTCCTAAAGAAGCTTTAATTCAATCTCCCAATACCTCTGATCATCAATATTAGTATTGTCATAAGACTTGCTTACATGATATATAGTTGAATCTTACCAACAGTGTCAATATTACATCATACTGAAGTATAATCATGATACAATTCAGTTTCATTATAGAACAAATCAGTAAGAATTATAGATGTATTGACTTTGCCTTCCTAACAGAAGCTATAACTAAGGACAAAGACAATCACCCCATCTTATCCCACAGGCTCATACTGCGACTGGTTTCCATCGTGTGTTATTACATAGCAGGGCTCACCTCTCTCCTATGGGGAAGTCACAAGTGGTATTTAGCAAACTATTCTGGGCCCTAGAGCAATCAGAGTACATCAGTGTAAATCACAAGTGCCCCCAGAAAAATTCCACAAGTTTGGAGGGCTGTAAGACTCCCATAGGGGTGCCCTTTGAGCCTCTGCAGCTAGGATAGAGGGCCACTACCCCATGCCCACTTCCGCTACCATTTGTATTAAATAGCCATGAGGCTCAGGGTACAAGCCTTTCCCAACGCTGGGTGTTAGCAGTGTCCAGCATTATTTGTTGGGTCTGATTGACACACTTTGCTAAAGCCTCATTGTCTTTCTAGGCTGATTCCCATCCTTTGCCCTCTTTCTGGAAGAAAACTCTCTCTAATCTGCCTATTCTAGTTAATAAATCTTTTTCCTTTGAATGCCGCTCCTCATTTAAAGCAAACTCAGCCTGTCCCAGGAAATCTAGATCAGCACTTATACTCTCTTAAGGTCCTTTTCTGTATAGTGTTGTTTAATCCACAAAGCATGTTATTGCCATTGTGTCTGAGTGCAGTTAGGATACATGTTTTGCACCCAAAAATGTTGGGTCCCCCACACTAGAGTTAGACGAGTGGCAGTCACACTTAGAAGTAGTGTAGTTTGAGTGTACCATGAGCCCTCCCACGGCTTTTCTTGTCTCAGAGAGGGACCGTTCCCTAGGGGTCCACTAGCTGATGCTCACTGTTTTAATCCCATCAGGGACCCATTATATGTCTCCATTTTACATAATAACTTTCCATCCACAAAGACAAGGGTGCTGTGCATTTGTACACAACACACTGTGGTATATTGGATGTGCTGCCATTACATATTGCCTATTTTAAGCAGGGACCTTTCTAAGCATTAGATGATCAAGGTTTATAGTTACACAGTGATCAGTCTGTTGGGAGCCAGATACTACATGGTTTGAAGTCCCAGTAGGGAGTAGTTCTCAGAAATTTCTTCCCAGATGATATCTATCCTTTGGAGTAGATGTAGCCTGAAAAATAGGAGTCAGAAGACACTGGCATGTTACTAGAATTTCATTTGGTCATTAACAGCCAGTCCAGTTCATTATCATATCATAAGACCACAATGTCTCTCAGAGTGATGCTCAGGTTTGCAGACTTCTGTTCAACCTTGCCAGGTTCCAAAAGCAGGGCTTTGGAAAACATAAATTTTCACTCTTTTGTACTAAGATATAACACATTATTGTACAAAGATGTAATTGTACTAAGATATAACACATTATTCTCTGGCTCTGAGCCTCATAATGTTAAATTTCCCTTGTTATATAACCCACTTATTCAATCTCTTATCCTCAGGTATTATTTCTCCTTCTCTTCATTTGTTATTTGTTTTTACTTAAACTTTTTCACCTTGGGAAAGGACACTAGGGTTTGGCTGCTGTGCTGGCTGAGATTGCTAGCAGCAATACTAGTCTAGAAAGCGTGCCCCCTTGGTCCAGCCCTATTCATGAAGGGTAGAGTTATACAGGTATAGAACTAGTGAGATACCTGACGGTTCAACAACACAGTAGCATTCACTGTTAACCCCACTTTGCCAGATGGGGTGAAGGCACAATGCACCCTATCAAGCTCCTAGGAATTCTGACACAAAGGTTTAATTGTATAGTTGCAGTTCCCTGCTTAGGAATCACCCCTCCTTCTGGCACCCACAGTTGCATCCCTGATCGTTGGATCATGTAGGGAAAAAGAGAGTTGAGATGATGTGGAGAAGAACTGTATAGTTGCACTATCATTCTCCCCTACTCTTTCTTCACCAGATCCCCAGAAAAGCAGAGAAATCTATGAAGTGGGGATCCTCTCTTAGTGCCCTTCATGTTGAGTGTGAGCACACACTCAAGAAGGCATGTAAACCAGCCCTTCAAGCCTTTACCTCTTCCCATTCTAGACAGAAAATGTTTCAGCTTCCCATTCCAATTTTCTATTGAACCTTTACTCTGAGGATAATTTGTATTTTGATGTGGTATCTCTTTGCCCATTGTTGAACACTATAGACTGTAAAGTGCATCCCTTGGTCTGAAGAAATATAACTCAGCAGCCCAAATTGGTGCAGTAGCTTCTGTCCTAGTCCCTCAATAGTATTTGGAACATTTGCATCTACCACTAGATATGCACGGCCCAGTCCAGAGCATCTATTTCTGCTAAGACCCATTTGTAGCCTATCACGGCTATTGTCATTGGTCCAATGTAATCCGTTTGCCAGCTAGGTACAGGGCCTTCCTCCAGGGAATCTGCAGACTCTGCCGCCCTTATTGACAGACAGAACAGTTCCTATCGGCATTTTGTGCTCAGAGAGTGCAAGAAGATTATGTATAGGTTCAACCCATCTTTGCAAGAAGATTATGTATAGGTTCAGCCCAACTACTGCATGGCAGTAGTTCCCTTGTGTCCACTTATTTCATGGACTCAGCTGGCCACTTCAAAGGAGAGCACCAACTGATACACTTGATTGCTCCAATCCACTTTCTGAACCTGAAAGGGAGCTCTTCTGATGGGCATCAACGCGTTCTACTTTAATGTATCCCTTAAATTCCCAAAGTGATTTCCATAAGGTCGTTCCCAATATGAATATGCCCTTGTTAGTCCAGTTTTCTGTTGTCCGTCTACCTAACCATATGGCCAGGCTGTTAGCTTCTGCCTGAGTCTGTGAAGGCTCAAACATAGGGAACTTGACCATTGTTCAATTCTTCCATCACTGTTAGAAAAACGGCATACAATTAAGCCCATTAAGCTGATTTATTCTTACTTTCTTCAATCAAAGTCTTTCCATCTGCTGGCCTTAAAGTGGTAGTTTTCCAAACAGGACATCATCCATTTATCTTGGAATTGCCATGTAAACCAAGCCGCTCTTTGTTGGCCAATCAAGAGCTAGTCATAGGACACTGTCCACGTGGCAAAAGGTTGTGGCAGCTTCTCAAATGGTTCCAAAGTCACTCTCAGAAGGGAAGAAGCTACCTGCTCATGGATATGGTGGATGCCTCCTTGCATCCCCCCAGTATCATGCTCCTGTATGAATCACTTTCATTTTATTATGAAATTTTTCTAGGCACTGCCTTCCTTATTAGAGGGTTCCTCTGACATCACCCAACACATTATGGGTATCTTGGGTTTTAGGATTATTTTATGTTCTTCAATCACTGAGGCAGCCTCAATTAATACCCAAAACCAAGCTAGTAATCATTGCTCAAATGGTGTGTACAGGGCAGCAGCACCTGGAAATGTTCTGATCCAAAATCCCAATGGTCACCACAGGGAGGTGCTCACAGGGTTTTGCCATAAACTCCAATCTGTATGAAATGAGTGGCAAACACTTCCAAAATCATATCTGAGTAGGGATTAGAAGGGCCCAAAGGCATTGAGGAAGTTCCCACATTTTGTGATTTAGATATGGCCTGCTTTTGTTCAGATCCTCTCTCAAATATGGCTTTTGGGTAGTCATATGTATAGGATCTAGCAATACATCCCCAAATGTGGCGTATGTGTTCTCCAATATCCAAATACACCAACCAAATGCCAGGCTTCTTGTTTGGTCCTAGGGGTGGGCAGCAAAAGCAGTTTGTCTTTAGTTGTTTGTGGAATATCCCAGGTAGCTCTTGCCCAGGTTATTCCTAAGAATTTTACCATTCAGGTGGGCATCTGGACATATGCTGGATTTATTAACCAGTTTTGGTTGGTCACGTGAGTCACCATTGCATTCAAATCAGTCTTTGCTTGCTTTTCCGTTTCCCATATTACCATAATGTCATCAATATAGTGTATTACTATACTCAAACCGTGTATCAAGTCCAAATCTCTTCCAACAAATTGTGACCATAAACTGGTGAGTTTAGATAACTCAGTAGCAGTAGAGTAAATGTAAATTGGGATCCTTCCCATGTGCAACTGAACTACAGTTGGCTGTTTTCCAAAACTGAGATGGAGAACAAAGCATTTGCAAGATCAAACATGGAGTACCAGTCTCCTTTAGCTGGTTGTATTTTTTGCATGTCTGAAACCATGTCCAGGACTGCTGAGGCTATGGGAGGTACAGCATTATTTAAACCTCTGTAGTCTACCGTCAGTCTCCATGAGCCATTTGCTTTTTTCACAGGCCATACAGGACTATTGTACAGAGAATTTGTTGGACCAGCACTCCAGCTTCTAGTATGTCATTAATTAAAGTGGCAATCTCTTTTTGCCTACAAGGTATCCTATATTGTTTTAAATTAATCACCTGTGTGGGCTCAGGCAGTTCTAGTGGTTCCCATTTAGCTTGTCCAATTAAGATTAGCCTGAGGGCAGACTTATGTGCCTTCTGTTTTACATTATTAGGTAGGGGAAGAAATTCACAGTCAAACACAGTATCCATTCCAACGATATATTCAGGTAAAGGAGACCACCTCACATAAAGTTTGTTTAAACATTCCCATTTCCATCCAAACTTTTATCTTAATCCCGTCAACTGTTGCATCGCCATATGCTTCCAATGTAACCTTAGCCCCCCTAAGACTACACCAACAGGTTTTGGAATCATAGTGCATTGAACCCCTGTTGAGGAATCCCAGAAAAGTCTTTTCTCCTCTTTCTGGCCATTTAATCCCCACATATGCATATGGGGGTTAGGGTACCCAGCAGGGTGTTGAGAAGTCTCTGGCATCTCCTTCATCTTTATTTTGATTAATTTGCCTAACCATCACCCAGATAATTCAAGGCATGTTTCTCATTATAATCTTTGGCTTCCAGCTTTTTAAATTTCTTCAAACTGGAGTAAATGGAGTGAACTTATTTCGGGTTTTTTAACACTGGGGAGCCAGCAGGGTATCTCATTAGTACATCAACCTTTGATAGGGCTGTATCCACACCAACAATGTCCACCGTAGTCATCCTATTTTCCAATAACCATCCTGAGATTTTCACTCTGCCGAGTTCCTTAAGTCTCCCTTTTATCTCTCCCCATTTTCATTTAATCACCTTTTTGTCCTTGGTAGCAGTAAGACCCACAGAAAGACATTGAGACAGTAAATCTGATAAGGTTTCTTGGACCATTTCTTAGTCTGTTCAGCTGCTATAACAAAATACCATAAACCGGGCAGCTTATAAACAACAGAAATTTATTTCTTATAGTTCTGAAGGCTGGAAAGTCCAAGATTAAGGTAGACTTGGTATCTGGTGAGGGCCTGCTTTTTGATTTATAGGTGGCATCTTCTTGCTGTGTCCTCACATGGTAGAAGGGACAAATGAGCTCTCTATCAGGCTCTTTTATAAAGGCACTAATACCATCCGCGATGGCTCTGTCTTTACGATCTACTCACTTCCCAAAGGCCCCACCTCCTAATGCCATCACCTTGGTGGTTAGATTTTCAACATAAATTTTGGGGACACATAACATTCATATCATAGCAGACTGTTGTTTTATTTTGAAAGAGTAAGTTATATAGAGTGCCCACACAAAAGGGTTCCCTTAATCACAGCATTTAACATAACCTTAGTAATAGGTGTATTCAGTGCGAGAATATCCCAGGCAATCATAATGCCAATGCCACATGGCTCGCATACAAAGAATATCAGCTGCTTCATCTGGCACTTACAGGGGAATTGGGCAGTCCACCTTCTCAGAATAAACACACTTTACAATGGATTTTGTCTAGTCCACACGCTGGCTCTTCCCTCGGGAATAGCCTCCTGTGTGTCTGGATCATGTATAGCCATCTGTGATTGTTCAATAGTGAGCCGTGGGTCCTGGTATCAAATCAAAAATGCTTTTCCTCTCTGTAGCATCCAAAGCCAAAAACACAGCCCCGGGTTAATCACTCTCACAATCCATTTTAGTAAAAGTTCTTTGGGAAGCTGATGATACCAATTCACAAAATGAAATAATTCCTTAACACTATGCCCCTGGTTTTTACAGTTTCTTAGTTTTTCCCTCCCCCACAATATTGACTACTTTCTTGGAGACCAGAAGTCTTGAAGGTATTTTCTGTTGTTCCTACATAATTTTTCCCTTGGGGGACAGCTTGAGACTAACGTACAAAGCTCAGACTCAGCGAAAGATGAACTTGGTCTAGCATTAAGATCTGTCTCAGAATTCTCTTTTAACTTCATTTTAGCTATTATAGATAACAGTTACCAAGGGGTGGAATGGTTAACATTTTTCTTATTAGTTTGTATATTCTTATGCATCCCGTGAGACAATTTTCCAGGAGTTGGACGCATCTCTGAATTCCGCTGGTACCTTTCACCTTTCGTAACTGAGCGCAGTGCAGCTGCTGCCCCACACCATGGGTGACCATGTGGCCACCAAGGAATAGAAGCTTCTTCATCCCCCACCCATCCATCCTTTTCTTCTTAAACCACGCGTTTCTGGGATTCAGACTGTACTAGCAAGTCTGACTTCTGACATCTACTAAAAAAGGAAAAAACACACTGTTTTTCTCCATTCTTACAACACTTCTGACACCAGATATGGGATTTTTTCCCCCCCACTAACCAATTCTCCAACTCCCCAGACACCAACTGGGTATCCTCCAATTCAATTTAATTCTAAAACTGTCTACCTGGAATTAGTGTAGACCCCACAGGCTACGGGCTCAGTCCCACAATAGTACTCCCTCTTCAGACGCCCATTGCAGGAAGGGGGTCCCCAGGTTGCCCAGACTTTTGTCCAACTTGGCTACAAATTGATAATACCCATGCCCTCCTCTTCATGTTTGATAGTTCGCCATGATGGCTCACAGAACTCAGGGAAGCATTTACTTCTGTTTGTCAGTTTATTCCAAAGGATGTGATAAGGAATACAAATTAACAGCCAGAAGAAGAGGTGCATGATGAGGTCCAGAGGATCCTGAGTGCAGGAACCTCCTTCTTGTGAAGTTGGGGTGTACCACCCTCACAGCATGTTGATGTGTTCACCAATCCAGATGCTCTCCAAACCCCATACTTCAGGGATTTTTATGGGAGCTTTATCATGTAGGCATGATTTATTAATTCAATGTCCAGCTCCTTTCCCCTTACTGGAGGATGGGGACAGGGAGTGGTGATTTCCAAGCTTCTAATCATGGCTTAGTCTTTCTGGTGACCAGCCCTAATCCAGGAGCCTGCCAAGAGTCACCTCATTAGAGCAAAAGATGTTTCTATCACCCAGGAAATTCCAAGGAATTTAGGAGCTTTGTGTCAGGAATTGGGGCCAGAGATCAAATATTAGAACAAAGGATGATTCTAGTGCTGCTATAACTTAGGAGGTCATAAGGGTTTAGGAGCTCTGTGTCAGGAGCCGGGGGCAGTATATATATATATATATATATAGGCCAATCCCCTTGCCATGGTTGAGTGGAATAGATTATGGGGCAGGGTTTCCACATCATCTGGAGTTCCAAATGTTTGCAAGCAAAGCACTGGCAACTGCTGTTCTGGAGATGTTAGGAGATTTGAAGCTTGTTGGTGCAGACCGTGCTGGCGTGAGCAGTGGGTCAGGGAAGGAGAGGATGCCCAGCCCTGTTCTCCACAGCACTTGGCAGACCTCAGTGGTTCTTGTGGCTTCATATGAAGGAGAACCGAGTTCAGAGGAGATTCAAAGTTAACCAAGTGGCCATTACACAATAAAAATGGTGCTTACCAGGAGGAAAGGGCAAAAAGCAGGACGCAGCTCTCTGAGAAGGGCAGGAAGCAGTGAGCAGCATGCCATCTCAGAAAAAACACAGACGCAATCTATACTGAGACAGCACTTCAGCAGAGGCCACCAGCATTGAAGGAACCAGACCAAATCAGAGAATACCAGAGATGCCTCAACACCACTGATATGGGTGGTTACAGAAGAAGATTGCTGCCTCCTCTTCTCTTCCCTCTCCCTTTCCTCCTTCTCCCCCTTCTACTCTCTGCCTCCTCCTCTCTCCCTCCTTTTTCTCTCCTTTCCTTCCTTTTCCACCACTGCTACTGCTGTTCTCCTCCTCTTCTTCTTAGATACATTAGAAAGAGAATGCCAGATAATGGTGTGTGAAAAGTTGTATGTACGCAAATGTGTCTTGGGGCTGGGGCGCTGGGGAACAAGACTCGGCATGGAGGAAGGAAGCCGGTAAGCAGGTGGAACAGATACTCCCGACGCCATGGCAATAGTCTTACAGGGAAGCCTGACAGGCCAGGCCCAGCTGCACGAACAGGTGTTCCCACATTGATGAAGCTGTTTACATCTGACAGAGGACCATGCAAACTTTAAAGTGACTCTAATTTAATCCCTTCTTTTAAAAGTTCATATGCATGTTATAAGACTTCATTCCCAGTAGCAAGTATTTAAAGAAACCTTTCTTAAAGAAAGTAGGAGCTGGATGTGGTAGCATCCCTGTAGTCCCAGCTACTTGGGAGGCTGGGGAGGGAGGATCACTTAAGCCCAGGAGTTCAAGTCCAACAACTTGAACTGGCAAGACCTCGTCTCTAAAACTAAATAAATAAAGAAAGCAAATTGTGGAAAATTCCAATTAAAATGATAATCTCTGCATAAACATGTTATTAACTAAAATTATTTTGACAATATTTTCACCAAAATTATACATGATAGAGTTTATTCAGTCAGCTTAACTTTTTTAAGAGTAAGTTTTTAAAATTCTGCTTAACATTTTGTAACATTAGCATAAAGATATTTTCCTATATGTTGATGCAACGAATTAGATAATCCCACCATCCACTGAGGGCAAAAGATGAGCAATATGTCATGTTCTAGATAGAGTACATAGCCATGGCTATACAGGCAAAATCAGGCAGAAGGCTTTAGAAAGCATTTGGATCAAAATGCCAAAGGGTTAATTAAGTGCTATATCATAGAAGAATCAAAGAAAAAGATGATTTTCTAATCTGAATTATTTAGATTGATTGCACTAAATAAAAACAGAAAAAAAAGAAAAATTAAAACAAGTCATGATAAAATTATTCTTAGTTTAAATGAAAATTTTATTAGCTTCTCTTTAGTTTTCGTCACATCATACACACTTCCAAATTTAACTAACAAGGAAAAGTAAAATTTACATATAATTCAGATATCATTTCTTATGAGCTAGAGAGACCAACCAACCAAACAAACAAACAAAACCAAAATCCAAACAATCCCATCCATTAAACTCCTGAGTTAAGAGTCAGGAAGTTTACTATGTGGGACAATGTGTCAGAAAATGGACACTGATGAATAGTCAGCAGGACAGCGGTCGATCAGTCACTTACAGGACATCAGGAGCTATTGCTTGGAAAGCCTAAGAAAGTTTAAAGACCAGGAGGATAGAAGGAAGGGGTCGAGCTCCTTAATGGAGCCAGGGAATTTACAGGCTCAGATAAAGGTGATGTGTTTCTGTATTTCTGTCTCAGAAATAAACAGGAGCTCATCCCCGAAAAGTGAGTCAGTCTATATTCACACATTTTATTTAGGAAAAATAAAACAAAACTAGATAACATCTTATGGGCATCTTTACACAACGAAGATTTTTTAAAAGTGCCTTTGTTATTCTAATGGATGTTATATTCAAAAGTATTTCAAGATAATCAGTGTCCCTCTGCAGAAAACCCCGGTGGTTTTGGGGAAGTGATTAATTTAAATCTGTAACTTTCTCCACGCCCTTTTAGATTCTCTTTTTTAGCATCTTAATGGGGAAGCTTAAGAATTCTTACACCTCCCCCTGCTGGTATCAAATAAGAAGTGCAGCGTTAATATGTAAAACTTGAGGTGTTCATCCTGAAAATGATGGCCAAAGATCAACACTTTATTCTAAAAACAAGATTCCTTCCCTCTCTAATCTCTCAAAAAGTTTGAAATATAAATTCACACCATGAAAAGTAATTGTAAAATTTCTTGGAGACACTACTTTTCAGAAGTCAGATCAATAATAAATCTTAAATGAAAACATTGAATTTAACAGCATAGCTTCGAAAATTTATAGTTCTGAAATTTGACTCCAGAAATGACTTTGTGATCTTTTGAACTTCTAGACTGTATTTCTGTCTGCTACCGTTCTCTCTACAGACCCCATCATTATCCGTGGCACATACAGGAGATTCACCTATCACTTAATTTTCTCTCCCACTCTTTCCAGTTGCCTGTGGTGTCCTCGCCATCGGCCAGCAGTGATGTGTCACACATGGGTCCACACGCAGAGGATCCGGCCCACGAGCCCCATCTGTCTCCTCTGCTACCGTGGGCACTGCAGATGTTCCAGACAGTGGAGTGTCCATCAGCCTAGATACCTGGATGCCTGCATTGAGCAAGCATCAATGTGTGCCTCTCCCACAGCTGACCTAGAGCAGACCATGTGTGGGTGCAAAATACCTGTCAGAAGTTAAGCAGTTGAGATTGTCCCGACAATAAACAATAACAAAGTAGCTGATGTCTCCAGAACACTTGCACCGTAATTAGCACAATCCTGAGCACTTCGCATGTCTCACTTGAGCCTTACAACTGCCCTAGGAAATATTTTAGGTGTATTTTATTAGGCACATTTTATAAATGACAAAACTGTGGCAAAGGTAGATTAAGTAATTTGTCCAAGGTCACATGGCTAGGAGGTGATGAACCAGGAATCAACTCAGACTCCAAATTTCCTCAATTTTTATTTTTACTCTATGTTGTTTCATAAACCAAACGTCATAATTATTTAAAGTTAATTACATCAAGTTGGACATCATCATTTTATTTAAAAAGTTAAAGGGGGAAGTATGCAATTATTTAACCAAAAAGGAACTTTTTAAATCCAGTATTTTATTTTTTATTTATTTATATTTTTACTGGTGTGTTTTTTTTCTTTTTATTTCAGAATATTAAGGTGATACAAATGTTTTTTTTTTTTTTTTACGTGAGTACACTCTATAATGCTGAAGTCAGGGCTTTCAGTATGCCCATCACCAGGACAGTGTTTATTGTACCCAATAGATATGTTTTTATCTCTCATTCCCCTCCCAACCTCCCCCTTCTTAGTTTTCAATGTCATTTGTGCCTCTTTGTGCCCATCATTTAGCTCCCACTTAATAGTGAGAACATGTGATGCTTGTTTTTTCATTTCTGAGACACTTCACTTAGGATAATGGTTTCCAATTCCATCATTCCATCCAACTTGCTACAAATAACATTATTTCATTCATTTTTATGGCTGAGTAATACTCCATGGAGTGTGTGTGCAACTATGTATAGATACACACACACATCTATATATATAGAGATACACACACACACACACACACACACACACACACACACCACCTTTTCTTTATCCACTTCTGAATTGGCAGGCACTTAGGTTGATTCCATAACTTTGCAATTGTGAATTGTATTGTGATAAACATTTGAGTGCAGGTCTTTTTCATAAAATTATTTCTTTGGGTAGATACCCAGTAGTGGGATTGCTGGTTCGAATGATAGATCTACTTTCAGCTCTTTGAAAAATCTCCATAGTGTTTTCCATAAAGGTTGTACTAGTTTGCAGTCCCACCAACAATATATAAGTGTTCCTTTTTATCTGCATCCATGCTTTTTGCATCCATGTTTTTATCTGCATCTATTGTTTTTTGACTTTTTAACAACGGCCATTCTGACAGGGGTAAGATGATATCCATTGACTTTAATTTGCAATTCCCTGAGGATTAGGGATGTTGAACATTTTTACATATGTTTGTTGGCCATTTGTCTATCTTCTTTTGAAAAAATTCTGTTCATGTTTTTTGCTCACTTTTTGATGGGGTTGTTTGTATTTTTCTTGCTGATTTGTTTGAGGTGTTTGTAGATTCTGGATATTTGTAATTTTTTTTGATGTATAGTTTGTAAATATTTTCTCCTATTCTGTAGGTTACCTGTTTGTTGATTATTTCTTTTGTTGTGCAAAAGCTTTTAATTTAATTAAGTCCCATTTATTTATTTTTGTTGTTGCTGTGTTTGCCTTTGGGATCTGAGTCATAAATTCTTTGCCTAGGTCTATGTCTAGAAAAGTTTTTCCTATGTCTTCTTCTAGAATTTTTATTGTTATGTATCTTACATTTAAGACTTAAATCCATCTTCAATTCATTTTTATATATGGCAAAAAATATTTATTAAGAGTCTACTTTGTTGAAAGCACTATTCTAAGCATGTGAGATATATAAAAAAGTCTGGAATGTGGTCCTTATCTTCAAAGAAATTATATTCATGCTAAGAAGACCAATCAAAGAGATGTGGTAAACTGAATAGCAATATAGGAGACTTTACAAATGATCCCTGACTAGTTGTCAAATTGGACTTTCACATATTAGGTGATCAGTAAATGTTTGTTAGAGAGAAGGAAGAGAGGAGATCAGGAAGGATTAGGGGAGAAGAAGCCGTGAAGAAGGTGAAAGATAGGATTACATTGGAGATTCCCATGCTGCTGGATAATCAGGCAAGGTTCCCTGGAATAGATGTGGCTTCATCAAAAACTTGGTGGATGAGAAGGATTTTTATTGATTGGGACAGGGTATTTCAGATGAATAGAGTAGCACAGATACATGGATATGTACACAACATCTCTAAGGAGAGTCAGTAATTTAATTTGGTTGGAGCAGAGAAAGAGATATGGATAATTGCCACCAAATTATGAAGGTCCCTGTGATAGATAATTTTACATGTCAACTTGACTGGGCCATGGAATGCCCAGATTAAGTGTTATTTCTGGATGTATCTGTGAGTATGCTTCTGAATGAGATTAACAATTGAATAGGTAAACTCAGTAAAGTAAATTTCCATCTCCAATGTGTGGGAGCCTCATCCAATCCATTAAGGGCCTGAATAGAACAAAAGGTGGAAAAAGGAAAAATTTATCCCTTTTTGTTCTGCCTCCCTGCTTGAGCTGGATCGCCTCATCCCATCTTCTCCTTACGTTGGGCTAGAATTTACACCATTGACTCTGGTTTTCAGGACTTCAGACTCAAAATGAATTATACCATTGGCTTTCTTGAGTCTTTAGCTTGCAGATTACAGATTGTGCAACTTCTGTAATAATCATGTGAGCCAATGCTTCATAATAAATGACCTTTTATGTATACACATAGATAAGTAGACAGATAGATATAGATATAAATATAAATATATATCTCCTGTTGGTTTTGTTTCTCTGGAGAACTATGACTAATACAGTCTCTATTAAGAAATTTGTATTTATAGGAAGAAAGATACCCTTGATGTTTGTAGAATATTGAGCTGTTAGTGAAATACCTTAGATATTGCATGAAGGAGATGCAGGCAGAGAGACCAGGCAGAGGCATCATTAATACACACACACAGGTACACATGTACATATTATTTTATCTATGGTAATCTTTCTATGATGTCTGCAGATAAGAATTCTCAAATTTTGTCTGAACCGACTATTCACATATTCATATTCAAAAAGTGTTATCTGTTAAAAGTGTTTATTTTATTCCAGTCTGTTATTTTTTTTTTTTTTTGAGACAGAGTCTCACTCTGTTGCCCTGGCTAGAGTGAGTGCCGTGGTGTCAGCCTAGCTCACAGCAACCTCAAACTCCTGGGCTCAAGCGATCCTCCTGCCTCAGCCTCCTGAGTAGCTGGGACTACAGGCATGTGCCACCACGCCCAGCTAATTTTTTCTCTATATTTTTAGCTGTCCAATT
>CAUYSK010086800.1:0-10935 GCA_963575035.1 Avahi laniger | reverse complement strand
TTTTTAGTTGTCCAATTAATTTCTTTCTAATTTTAGTAGAGACAGGGTCTCGCTCTTGCTCAGGCTGGTTTCGAACTCCTGAGCTCAAACAATCCGCCCACCTCGGCCTCCCAGAGAGCTAGGATTACAGGTGTGAGCCACCGTGCCCGGCCCCTTACTGTCTTTTAAATATAGTTTTACCCCTCTTTTCATTCCTGATATTGGTCACTTGTGCTCTTCTTGATGAGTCTCACCAGGATTTATTGATTTTATTAGTCCTTTGGCTCTATTGATTCTATGTTTGTTTTCTATTTCATTACTTCCTTCTCTTATGTTTATTAATTCCTTCCATCTTTTAAAAAAATTTAATTGGTATTCTTTGTTTAACTTCTTGAAACTAATGCTTAGGTTATTTATTTTGAAGCCTCTCTTTTTTTCTAATATATTTATTTGAGGCTATAAATATCCCTCTAAGCATTGCTTTAGATGCATTCCACAATTTTTGGCATGTCATGTTTTCACTGTCATTAATTTCTAAGTATTTTCTACTTGTCATTGCCATTTCTTCTTTGACTCATGACTGCTTAATTTTTAAACACATGAAGATTTTTCAGTTATCTTTTTTGTTATCTATTTCTAGCTTAATGTCACTGTGGTCAGAAAATATACTCTGCATAATATCAATTCTTTGAAATGTGTTAAGAGTTGCTTTATGACTCAGCAAACAGAAAACATTGGCACACATTCTCTGTGCACTTGGAAGGACTGTCTATTCTATATTTGCTACTGCAATGTTTTATAATTAGATGATGGTTGTCAATTAACTTTGTTCAAGTTTTCAATATCCTTATTGATTTTAATTGCCTACAGGTTGTAGCAGTTACTGAGAGAGGTGTTTTAAAATGTCTACCTTTATGAAATATCTCTTTATCTCTGACAGTGTTTCTTGCCTTAGAGTCTACTTTATCTGATGTTAGCATAGCTATACAATCCTTCTTTTGCATGGTATATCTTTCCATATCCTTTTAATCTGGCCCTTCTGTATCTTTATATAGCAAGTAAGGTATGTCTCTTTATAGCAGTACATAGGTTTTTAAACCCAATTTGATTGTCTTTATTTTTAATTAGAGCATTTAGTCTATTTATATTTAATATAATTGCTGACATTTGGTTATAAATTTGTTATTCTACTATTTTTTATTATCTCATCTATTCTAACTAGAATCCCTTTTTTCCCATTTTCTACCTCTTCTGAATTGTCTGAATGTTCTTTATTATTCTATTTTTCCCTTCTCTTAGTTAGTTATTTACATGTTCTTTCATCATTATTTTTAAAGATTTTTTTAGAGTTTAAAACATGCATCCTTAACTTATTAATGGCTGATACAAATGAGTTCTTTATCACTCCCTATACAATACAAGAAACAGTACAATTTGACTTTATTAACTTCTTCAGACTTATTTTCTACTTTTCTCACTTATTTTATTTCTCATATATTTTAAACTCCACAGGGCATAATTATTATTATCTTATACAGCCAATATTTATTTATATTTACCCATCTAATTATTATTTCTATTACTCTTCATTCCTCCCTGCATCTCTGAGCTTTCATCTGGGGTAATTTTCCTTCTGTTCAAAGGATACCCTTTAGTATTTCCTTTAGTACAGATCTGCAAATGATAATTTTTAATACCTTTGATTTATCTTCATTTTTGAGAAGTCTTTCTGGTCAATATAGAATTTATTGGTTCACAGTAATTTTCCTTCAGCAACATGAAGATAGCATTCCACTTGCTTCTCATATCTATTGTTTCAGAGGAGTCAATTGTCTGTCTGTCTTACTGTTGTTCCTTTAAAGACAAGAAGCGTCCATTCCCCCAACCCTGACTGCTTTTCTGCTTCTCTGTTTTTGTCACAGAAATTTTACTATGTTGAATCTTTGTACTTGTCCTGCTTGGTGCCCCAGGGCTTTCTGAATCTATGGCTTTGTGTCATCTGTTAGTTTTGGAACATTCCCAAACATTCTTTCCAATTATTTTTTCTGTGCCATTTTTTTCTCTCCTTTTCTATGGAACTTCCAATTACATGTATATTAGGCCTTTTCACCATATTTCATATGTCTTTCACAATCTAGTATTTATTTTTCATCCTTTTACTTCTACATGCTTTATTTTTGTTATTTTCTTTTGCTTTATCTTCTAGTTCACTGTCTCCTCAACTACATCTACTCTGTTGAATCTATCCATTTGGGTTTTTAAACAATTTTATTAAAGTATAATTTACATACCATTATATTCCATAAAATTCACCCATTGTAAGTGTACATTCAATGGTTTTACTAATTAATTCAGTTGTGCAACCATAACCATCACCACAATCCAATCTCAGAGCATTTCTATCACTTCCAAAAATTCTCCCATTTAGGTTTTAACTATTTTTCAGTTCTAGAAGGTTCATTTGGTTCTTATTTATAATTTTAGTTCTCTGGCAAATTTTTCAAACTTATCTTTTAATTCTTTAAACATATTAAGCACAGTTATTGTAGAGACCATATCTGATTAATCCACTAACTAGATCCCTTGTAGGTATATCTCATTTGCTTATTTTTTCTTTTGGTTTTTGACCATATCTTGTCTTCTTATATGTCCAGTTATTTTTCATTGAGTGACAGATATAATGCCTGAAAAACCATAGGGATAACATGAGGTTCTAGAATGTGTATCTCCTCCAAAGAGGATTTTTTGCTTTGGCTTCTGGTAGGCACCTAGGTTAGGGGCATTAATCTGAAATTATTTGGGTTTTGGCTTCTGTACCTATGAAAGGTGTTGTATTTATGGCTTTCCTAGACTCCAAATGAAAGCCTAGGTTGTTTACCAGGGCTTCTGCTCCTTGGCAGAATCTGAATAAAATTACCATGCCCTCAACCCCATGAGTTTGTTGAAAGCTCTGCTAAGTTTCTTAATCTCTTAGCCTCTACTTTTAGAACTGAACCCTTTCTCAAGAAGATGACCCCAAAGCTGAGCCAAACTCTCTGGGCTTTCTGCCACACCCCCCTCACCACAACACCCCAGATGTTGGTTCTGCAATTCCTTATTGCCTTAATGGCTCTCCAGTGTGTCCAAATTGAATTTTTTTTTCTTTTTAATTTTCAGTAGCTTTTCTCAACAGAGGAGTTGATCAGAACAAACCTGATCTACTATTGCTAAACATATTGACTACTATCGTAAGCTAAGTGACCACAATTTATCATACAAACCAGATGCTCTTGAAAATAAAAGTAGGCACTATTAGTGATTACAGTGGGGCAGTAGGCATAAACCCAAATAAACAAGTCAGATTGGATGGTCACCCTAATAATAACACATGGAGTACTTTGCTAAAAATAGAAATTAATTTCAAACTCACATTAGCCATATCAAGAATATGAAGGTCTTGTCTCTTCCCTTTGTGGTGACTAAATATTTGGTATTAAGGATAGAAATGATCCCTTACTCATTGTGGGAAGAGACTACTTAGCAGCTCATTGTATCAACAGAGGGAGTTAACTATTACACCCGGCCTGCCAGGTGTAATAGGACCCTGTATCTTATTAATGCCCTTGGGTA
The DNA here is from genome assembly GCA_963575035.1 of Avahi laniger. NCBI lineage: Eukaryota > Metazoa > Chordata > Mammalia > Primates > Indriidae > Avahi > Avahi laniger. The sequence goes on along the minus strand of CAUYSK010086800.1, from coordinate 7,347 downwards.
AGACTTGGTGCCTTAGTGCAGTTTGGGAAACTTTTCAAGTAAGAGACAAATTTTCTCTCAAATATATAAGAGAGAAGCCTTAGACTTGAAAGTGAGCACAATTTGCAAGAGTAAATTCCATTCCCTTCATCTATTTCATTAGAAATGCTGTATTTTGCTCTCTTCTATCCTTTATTCCATGAAGAAAACAGCATAATAAGTGAAGGGCTTGCTCTGTCTTGGCTTTTGCGAGACAATTTGCCCCCTGGGTCATCTTCTCAAGTGAACTCTTCTGGGTTGGCAAGATGTTCTCTGATCGATGCCAGAGCTAAGCCCAAGGAGATGCTCAATCAAATAAAGCAGCGTTGATGCCTAATTATAGACTCACCACGTCTTGCATTTTGCAGCCTGACCCTTCCTGGAATTTTGATGATGCTATTCAGGATCCCACTTCCTATTCTTAATCTGCATATTTGAGATGGCTTGATTCAAAACAATGTTTTGGATACAAACAGTCCAACATTTTTCCAAAACACAGGCTTTATCAGCATATAAAGTAATTTGCCACATGCATTGTGTTTGCATCCTAGCAGGTGGATAACAGATTATGTCAGTGTATTTTCCCATCCATGGTACACTGCGGTAGAGAAAGAAAACTACTCGATGAGAAGAAAACAAAATATGATCCCAACAATTTAACTTAGGTCCATATGTCATTGTCATTTACTAAGATCAATAGCAACAGAAAATAAAAATGGAACATTGAAAACATTGAGCCTAGCAACGGAGTAATGAGTTAAACTCAAGCACAGGGTGATATCAAGGCCAGTAACCTAGGGTCCAGTTCAACTGAGATTACACATAGCCCTGGGGAATTCAAGAGCTAAACTCCTCTGCCTGTTGGCCTAAAGATAGGTCAGTCTCCTTATGTGAGGCCTAAAACAAACACACAAACACACAGACACACACACAAAATGAGTGCAAGGTCTCTACTGAAGGACTTAAGACACAGCACCTCACCTTTTTCTTTCACATGATACAAATAACCTAGAGCCTCACTACCACTGTATCAGTCACAAAGTCAACTGCAAAGGTCTTTGCCCACTCAGAGCCGTTTGTCTACACTGCCTCACCTAATCCTCTCAAGGACAGGGTCTTATCTGCGTTGCTCAACTCCCTGCGCCCAGCCCCTCAACAGCACTAGCGCTCTGTAGACCTCAGCAAATATTTCCAGACTGGCTGAATGAACTCTCTTAACGATCCAGAGACAGCAGGAAGAGCTCATTTCAACACAACATTTCAGAAGAAACGACTGAGACGTGTTAATCTGAACCCCCGTGGAGATCCCAATATTGTTCATAGGGCGCCCCCTCCCCGCTCCCTGATCCCCTTCAGAGATTTAGCTTTTTCTCCCAAATTTTTCTTTTGGCAAATTTCAAACCTAAAGAAAAGCTGAAACCATAATACAATGAATAAGTGGCAGACTGTAACACTGCATCCCTAACTATGTTAGCAAGTATCTCTTTAGAACAAGAATATTGTCCTTCATTCAGAGACATAACTGCTTTTTAGAGTATACTGTGCATTCAAAACTGAGTGGTAGGTGACATTTTCAAAGGTCCAGCACAACGTTCACACCTTCAAAGAATTTATTATGTAGTTGGTGATTTAGAGTGTACAAACATGAAATAATTCAGGATAATAAAGTCTTAAACTTAATGGTGCTGATTGTAAGTGAAATAGGAGCTCAGAGAGGTGAGAAGCCAGGGTGGGCTGAAGTTTCGGAGAAGAAATCTGTGGCAGAGACTAAATGGCTATGCATCAGACCTGTTTCTTCTTCCTGGGCAAACACTTAGATCCCCTTCCCAGCAACCAGTCAGATGTGGCCACCTTACCAGGTACCAGCTAATGGAACAGGAAAGGAAGTGAACCAGGCTGCATCTGAGCCTGGCCAGTAAAAACTAGCTACTCATGAGTCTCCATGTCCTTGGCCTTTTTTGCTGATATGATCCAAACAAGCACAGTGACCTTGGAGCCATGGGTTGAGAATAACAGAGTCCTAAAATGGAAAGTGCTTGGTTCCCTAAATCACCACCTGAAAGAGAGGAATCCACTAATCAGGTCACCCACTTTGCATATGTAAGAAATAAACTATTGTTTTGATTCATTGCACTATTTTGGGTTTGTTGAAGCAGCTAGTGTTACCTCAACTAATGTAAGTTAAGACTGAAAATACCCCTGAATATGTGTGGAAGGAAGTGATATTTTGAAAATAATGATTGTGGTTTTTCTCTATTGCTTTCTGCACATATGATCTTTACTCTAGTTGGCCAAAAGCATTCATGTGTTTCAGGGAATATTAATATTGTTAAAGAAGGATCGAAGTTCCTTTTCTGGCAGTATGGCAGAATAAATACCTGTCCAGTCCTCCCACTGAAAACCACCAAAAATGCTGGATAAAATATTTTCTCAAAAACAGTTTCAAATGTATTCATGAGCCAATAAGAAAATAAGGCATACTCAGAATAGAATACTTATAGCAGTTTTCACTTTGAAGGCATTTATCGAACAGGGAGAAGTAGAGCTTCTGTTTTTACAACTTGGCAGGGCATGGAGAACAGCAGACAAACTTGACGAAACTAACAAAGCGAGGACCCACCAAGATAGAGGGTATCATAAGAGGCACCCAGCTAAAGATAGGACTCCAAAAGGCTGCCAAAACTGCCAGTCTCAAACATTAGTGCTAAGTAGAATGGGGAAAGTCTTTACTAAAAGTTTATAATCACAAGACAGCCTTCACATGGGTTTGGAGGATGGATTGATTACCTATTTTGTACCCGAAATCTCAAGCTGATAATTTTAACTCCTTGCTTTGCAGGTTGGTAATGATCCCAGGAAACTGGCAAAAACAAATGCAACTTCTAGAAAAACTCACCTTCAACTCAAACCCACTGATAAAGTCTCCAGAAAAAAAGAAGTCACAGTAAAATAAAATAAGGGAAAACAAAAGACACATACACACACAAAGAAACAAATCATCATGACCAACAACCAGCAGAAATGATGATAGCACTAAACCAAAAAAGACTTCAAATTTTAAAATTATTAGAAACGGAATATAAGATAAATGTTTAAATAAGTAATGGGAAATAATTATAAAAGGAGTGAGATTAGACAGAGTAGACACAAGAAACCAGAGAGAAGACTGAATAAATTATCAAGATTGTAGCACGTAGTGATGATACAGAGAGACAGAAAACATGAAAGAGAGGTTAAAACATAGAGAAGACAGAGAACATAAATCTAACATATGCTTAATCTGAATTCCAGAATTAGAAGAGAAAGACTACAGAGCAGGGACAACAGTCTGAGAATCTCCCAGAACTAATGAAAAAGCCAATTCACAAATTAACAAAGCCCAAAACCCCCAAGCAAAATTAATACATAAAAAGAAATTGACATCTGGACACTTTATAATAAAATTGCAGAATTCCAAAAACAAAGAGAATATCTTAAAAATAGTCATAAAGTACACTCGAAGAAAGAGTACCTTCAACACAAATGATAATAAAACTTAGCATTGATTTTTCAGCAGCAGAAGTCAGAAAACAATTGAATATCTTTAATATGCTGAGAGAAAATAACTACAATTTTATACCTAGCAAAAATATATTTTATACCTAGCAAGATTCTCTTTTAAGAACAAGGGGAAATTTTCCAATTAACAGTAACTGAAAGTTTTCTCCATCAATTTATCCCGACTAAATGAAGTCTTAAGGAGAGAAGTAATGAAGGCGTTGGACAGGAGGAATTATAAACAAATAATGTAGCAAATATATGGGTAAATCTGAACAAACACTTCCAGTTTAAAATGATAATGATGATGTCTAATCTGTAGGATTTAAAAAAAAAACCAAGAAGACAGAACTAAAACACTGGGCAAAAATGCAACCTAAATCCAGGGAGCTGTGATTGAAATTAAGTGGTCTAAAGTCATTACACTGCTGGGGAAGAGAGGAAAGATATTAATTAGCTTTAGGCATAGATAAGTATGTGTGCTAAAATTTCTAGAAAACCACCAGAAAAGGATCTAGAAATAGTCTACAGTCATACCACCTGAAGGCGCCCAGTCTCATCTGATCTCGGAAGCTAAGCAGGGTTGGGCTTGGTTAGTACTTGGATGGGAGAGAAGAATCTAGAAATAAAATTTCCAGAGAGGCATTAAAAGAATCATAATAGAGTGTAAAACTTCTAAACTACTATAGAATAATATATGAAATGAGGAAAAAAATTAATTAATTCAAAAGAAAGCAAGAAATAAATGAAAAAGAAAGATGGAAGAGGCAGGAAAAATGGAAAGGAAAAATAAGATGAAGGAATAAATTGAATTGTATCTGTAATTATAATAAATATAAACGCATTACATATTTCAGTTAAAAAATTATTTATAGACTGCATAAAAACAATATCTAGCTATATGTCATATATGAAAGACACATCTTAAATATTAAGATACAAAGAGTTTGAAAAAACAAAGGATGAAAAACCAAATGTCATCAAAAACTAATCAAAGGGAAACTGATTATGTTCTACTGTTGTCTAATATTGTCAGTTATACTGACATCAGGCAAAATATACCTTAAGACAAAAAGCATTATAAGAATTAAAGAGCATGACTTCACAAAAATAAAAGATCCATTTCTCCAAGAACACAGAACAATTCTAAATGTGTACACAACAAATAATCTAACTTCAAAATATATCAAGAAAAACAACAATCCACTATCTTACTGGAGCTTTTAATATATTTCCATCAATAAAAAATAGATCAAGCAAAGAATCAATAAATATACAGAAGATTTAAACAATTCAATTAACAAGCTTGATCTAATATTAAAGGGCTGGCACCATGAGACTACAGTCTATGAACAAAATGCAATTATTAGAAATCAACAACAAAAAGATAATTTGAAAAATACCATAAGTTCAGAAATGGAGACAAAACACTTTTAAATAACTCACTGGACAAAGAAAAAGTCATAATAAATTTAAAAGCTATTTAGAACTGAACAATAATGAAAATGCTACATATTAAAACTTTTTAGAGCTAACTCACTACTTAGAATATTATATTTTTACCTCAGAAAAAATATATTTTATGTTGGCTAATATTTTCATATTCACATATTAATATTTTTAAATTAGAAATGAAAACTTCAAAATTAATGAACTAAGCTCCCATCTTAGGAAGTTAGAAAAATAACAAAATAATAAATACAAAAGAGTAAAAAGAATAAAGACACAAGCAGAAATTAAACAGAAAGAAGACCACAGAGAAAATCTAAGAAACTAAGTTTTCTAAAAAAGACTAATAACAGTACCAGAATTCTGGTGATGCTGATCACGAAGAATTAAGCAAACACCTACATGATATGAGGAATGAAACACTAATTATGGTGGCACAGAGATTAAAAATAACAATAAGAGGCTATTACAAATAAACATTATACCGCCCAATGGTAAAATCAAGATGAAATATATAAATTCCTAGAAATGCTTCAATTGCTCAAATGGATTCAGAAAGAAATAAAACACCAGAATAGTCTTACCATAAAAGAAACTGTATTAGTAGTGGCAAATCTTCCTAAAAGAAAACACCGGTCCCAGATGACTACTATCAAACATTTTGCGAAATACATAATTCTAATCTTACACAAACTATTTGAGACCATAGAAAAAGAGAACTCTTTGACTTATTTTAGAAGGATTAAAAAAAAAAACAATTTGATAAGAAAAGAGAATTACAGGACTTCTCACGCATGAACGGAAATGTAAAAATCCTAAGAATTACTGTTAGAGCAAACTTAGCAATGTACACTTTTGTAAACATGACAGACAATACCATCATGCTAAGTTGATTTATTCCAGAAATGTAAGGTTAGTTTAATATTTAAAAATCCATTAATACAATTCACCATGTTAAAGGAGAAAAGTCATATAAATAGCTCAATAAATGTAGAAAAATTTTATATAATTCAATATCCATTCATAATCTAGAACACAACTTGGAGAAAATGAGAAATTAAAAAGAACTTCTTAGGTTTCATAAAGGACTTCTACAAAGCACCTCTGGTAACATCATACTTCAGGACAGAATAGCAAGGGCATTCCTTGTAAGATCATGAACAAGACACAGGGACCTGCAATCACTGCTCTCTTTAGTGCTGTTTTAGAAAGTCTATCCAGCATAGCAAAGAAAGGAAAAGAAATAAAAGTATACGGATTGGAAAGAAAGACGATTGTCATTATTTGCAAACAATATGGTTATCTATGCAAAAAGCCCTAAAAATTTTACAACATAGTAACAAAATAGAAATAATAAGAAACTTAGAGCTTTTGGACACAAGATCAATATGTAAAATCAATTTTATTTCTTGAACATATGCATAACCTTTGACACAGCAATTAATTCCTAAGTATAGACCCAGCATATATTCACTAAAAAATATATATATGAAAGTTTATACCAGCAGTATTTCTAATAGCATAAACTAGGGGGAAAAATAATGCTATATATCAATGAAAATGAACAAATTACTGCCACATGCAACAACCAGTCCTAAATGAATTCTCAGAAACATAATGTTGAGCAGGAAAAAAACCAGACACAAAATATACTACATAATTACCTTTATATAAAGTTCATACACAGGCAATACTAGCCTATGGTGTTCAAAGTTAGGACAGTGGTCACCTTGCAGAGAATAGTGGCTTGGGGACATGAGGGGGACTTCTTGGGTGCAGGTAATGCTTTATTTATCGATCTGGGTCCTGGTTACATGGGTACGTTGCCTTTAAAATTTTATCGAGTTTTAGATTTGTGCTCATTTTTGTATGCATAATTCAATAAAAAGTTTACTTAAATCAATTAAGTATCTGTGTAACTGTCAACAAATTGATAAATGGATATAGAAGCAGCTACAGACTTACATACTGATATACACACAATGTATGTTTTTATATATACACAATAGATGTATATATATTAATACAATATTTGTATAGCAACAATACGTGTATCTATAATACATGTATTATATTTGGTGTGTGTGTGTGTGTGTGTGTGCGCGCGCGCGCACGCGCGCGCTGTATAAAGAATAACTGTAGGCCGGGCGCGGTGGCTCACGCCTGTAATCCTAGCTCTCTGGGAGGCCGAGGCGGGAGGATTGTTTGAGCTCAGGAGTTCGAAATCAGCCTGAGGAAGAGCGAGACCCCGTCTCTACTAAAATTAGAAAGAAATTAATTGGACAGCTAAAAATATATAGAAAAAATTAGCCGGGCATGGTGGCGCATGCCTGTAGTCCCAGC
>CAUYSK010086798.1:0-17292 GCA_963575035.1 Avahi laniger | reverse complement strand
TGGATGCATGGACAAGGAAATTGTGGTCCATATACACAACAGAATATTATATAGCCACAAAAAGAATGAAATCCTGCCCTTTGCAGCAACATGGATGGAACTGGGGCACATTATGTTAAGTGAAATAAGCCAAGCACAGGAAGACAAATCTCGCATGTTCTCACTCACATGTGAGAGATAAATATTAAAAACAATTGATCTCATGAAGACAGTAGAATGACGGTTACCAGAGGCTGGGAAGGGTAGGGGGAAGTGGAGAATGGTTATTGGGTGCAAAAATATATATATAGTTAGATAGATAGAATGAACAACATTTGATAGCACAAAAAAGTGACTATAATCAGCAATAAATTAGGGTACACTTTAAAATAACTAAACAAGTGGAATTGGAATGTTCCTAACACAAAGAAATGCTAAATGCCTGAGGTGATGGATACTCCAATTACCCTGATTTAATTCACATTGTATGCCCGTATCAAAATATCACATGTACCCTATAAAGATATACAATTATTATGTACTCATAATAATAAACAATAAAAAATTTAAAAATATGTAGATATATAGATAGATACTATTGTGAAGGTACTTTTCATATGAACAAAAATCAATAGGAGAATCTAAAAATAAGAAGCAGCTCTTTCGTCAGGCTTTATAATATTGGAAGGATATAAGTAGACAAGGAGAAAGGGAGATGATTTTCCAAAAAGATGAAAAATAATGCTCAAAGGTGTGGTGGTGTTGATGCACCTGAATTATAAGGATACTCATGACTTGAGCTGAGCAGGAGGGGGAAATGAAGACAAATATACAATAAAGCCAGAAAGATGCAAGAAGCAGCATTAAGTCTATAGTCACTTATTGTACAAATGCAAGTTATAATTTTATTCAGACAGGTACATACAACAATTTGAAGCTTAAAATGAATTTATCTAGCAGTGTTCGTAATCCTGCATGCATCGAGTAGCAACACTAAGGACCCTAGAATATGTTTCAAGAGCGTGTGCATACCTGTCTCTATAGTGATTTTTTTCCCAAATTTTTTCAATTTTTTTAAAATTTTGTTATTCCTGCTTCTTTCATGCTGCCCATTAAACTTAATGAATCTATTTGTAATTTGCTTATAAAGAAGACACTATAAAGCCCTAAATTGGTTATAATTTCCCTGATCAGACGACTAGCAAATTGTGAAACAAATAGGCTTTTTTTTTTTTCCTTTAGTCATTTTTTTCTACTTCATTGGTTGACATCTGCCATGAAAATTTCCCTCAGTGGAAACTTCTATTTTTGTTGGGGTTTGGGGTTGCAGAACAGAGATATGATGAAAAGAGCAAAGCCTGAACATAGATGAATAGACCGCCGCCTGTGGATCCCCTTCAATTGAAAGCCTGCTTTCCTTCATTAGCTATTCTAGCCTCTTACAGGATGGGTGGCTGTGGGCAGTGAGATTATCTACTGAATGGTGTGATGACCTGCTTAGCTCAGCAGATATAAGGTTGTGGTGTAGTTACACCTGCAACTTGGAGATAAAGGTAGACCTAGGCTGGGTCTCAGATAGCAGATTAATTGAAAAATACTAGATGTAGCTACTTACCTGGTATTTGGTAGAAAATCTTCTGTTTGTGTAGGAAAAAAAAATCTTAGAAAATAAAATCTGTAATGCAGTTGATATTAATAACATTAACATAGGATTATTCAATTTATATTATAGCTTCCTAATATAGCAAAAAGAAGCTCCAACATAAAATTCAAATATTCCTTCTTCCCCCCCAAAAAAGGGTAGGTGTGGTGTTCAGTTTGGTTAAAGACTCCCTCTTTTATTCTTTCCTTCCTTCTTGGAGGTGCTTCAGGCTTTGCTAAACCTAATACTGTATTGCTTATACCCAGTGTCCTAAGATCTCCCTATTATGGATATTTCGTTTCCCAGATGGGGCAGATAAGATGGGAAGGCATTTTAGGACATTATTAATTATTTTTGGAATTAAAATGTCTTCGACAAGGGACATCGGGTATAGTGGTCAAACACTGATTTAGAGGTGAAGAGGTACACATTTCAGTTGTCAGTTTGTCCCTTGAGCCAATCCATTAGGCCAGTAGTTTTCCCAGAGAGGTCCGGGACCAGCAGCATCAGCATCACCTGAGAGCTTTTTAGAAATAAATACTCTCAGAAAACAATACGGTAGTTCCTTAAAATATTTTAAATAGAACAATGAAATAGAAATAGAAATATGATCCAGCAATTCCTCTTCTGGATGTAAATCCAAAGGAAATGAAATCAGTATGTTGAAGAGATATCTATACTCTCATGTTGGCTACGACATTATTCACAATAGCCAAGGTACAGAAACAACCTAAGTGTCCATCAGCAGATGAATGGATGAAGAAATGATAATATGTTCATACAATAAATGTTATTCAGCCCTAAAAGAGAAGGAAATCCTGACATTTGTGGCAATACGGATGATCGTGGAGGACATTACGCTAAGTGATGTAAGCCAAATAGAGGAAAAAAAAATATGGCATGATCTCACTTATACGTGGAATCTTAAAAAGTTGAATTCATATAGACAAAGAATGAAGTGGTGATTTCCAGGAGTGGAGGGGTGGGGAGATGGGGAGATGTTGGTCAAAGGGTACAAAGCTTTAGTCATGTACAGTGAATAAATTCTAGAGATCTAATAATGTACAACATGTAGACTATAGTTAGTAATACTGTATTGTACATTTGAAATTTGCTGAAAAAGTAGATATTAAGTTTAAAAAGGCAACTGTGAAGAGATGGGTAGGCTAATTAGCTTGACTGTAGTAATCAGTTCACTATGGACATATAGCAACACATAACATTGCATACCTTAAATATATACGATTACAATTAAAAATTTTAAAAACAAATAAAAAGCAAGAGATCAATTTCTTGAATTTACCTATTAAAAAATTAAAGAAAAAGAGAAATACTCTTTGATCCCATCCAGACCTACTGAATCAACTTCTCTGTGCCTTAGCAAGTCCTCCTGGTGATTCTGAAGCACACCAAAGTTGGAAACTTTGCCTAAAATTCCTTTTAAGTAAAATAAAGAGTATTAAACTTGATCAGTCTAGATCCATATAACTCCTAAAAATCTAAGATACTAAACTTTTCTAAGTCTCTGTCTGCTACTGCCCAAAAAGACTTGGTAGGTTTAGCTATACTTGAGCAAGCAGGGCCTCTGGAAAGAATTAAGCAACGTCTAACTACTGAGTTGATATATAGCACCTGGCACATCTCATGGTAAACATGGTAAGACTTCTGAAGTGTTACAATTTCTTAACTCACATCCTAATGAACAGACCTAGTTCTACCATAATAAATAAATAAATAAATAAATAACCACTCGGTAAGACTCAGGATTATGTATGTTGTTTATAAAAATCATTTCTTTTGTTTTATCAGCCTCCTAGGTTTTATTCATCTGGAGAAGCTCAGTATTCACAACTATTTGGCAGCTCCCAGACAAGAGCCATTAAGTATTTAACAAGTATTTAAGATGTTATGAAAAAGTGGAATTAAACAATTTTAGCTGTAACCATCAGAAGATCCTGAAAAATATGAATAGAGAAATTATCTAAGAGAAACACGTCTATTGTGCTGGATGGAAACAACTACGTGATTTAGAAGCGGGCATTTGAGAAACAAGCACTTTTTTCAATAAAGAGCAAAAGGAGCTGCAAAAATCATCGCTGTCTCTATAAGCCAGAATTCAGAAATGTTGTCAGTTTCTGTGGGCTTTGCCAGGGGAGAGTACATTCACCTTCTCGCCCAGCCCAGCCCGGCCCACCACACAGGGTGGGCTAGCGGGTTCTGGATGACGGAGGAGGCTCCAGGCAGCTACAGAATAGAGAGAAGGAAATACAATGCATTAGGCAGCCTGATTAAGAGGGATAATCGGGTTTGTGCTGAAGACAATCCCCACAGCCATTCCTCATCTGTGGTCCTGAAAAATTCGAAAAACAACTATTCACTCCATCCTTTAAGCCACTTATGCTTGCGGAAGCTTATTCTGGGTGTTTCTGCCCCTATATTTTGGTAGCAGTGAATTTTCACTTGGACCTCTGTTTTCCACGAACTGCTAGGACTGTAGGAATAAGTAACCTGGTTTCTCGATGTCAGTGTTTTTTGAAAAAAGAAATGGCAGGCTTATCTCTCTTTGCATTTGATATTAGCACTGACTTGAACTTGATTTTAAGTGTCAAAGGCAAATATTAACTAGAGGGTAAGTTAAGAATAATTCACCAGGCCTGTACCTAAACCTGTGTGTAGTAAGAAAATTTTGACACACTTGCGAAGATATCTACTCAGAAATCATTTCCTTTCAGGTGAGCCAACTTTGCTTTGATTTAAAAAAAAAAAAAAACCCTCATTATCTTTGGAAAGTAGATGTACATTTCTGTCTGCACTTCGAGACTTTTCTTGCAGTTCCTTAGGAGCCATATGAAAATTATACATAAGTAAAAAAAATTATATATAAATCAGTGAAAGACAAAATCTTTCATTTAATATAATTTTATTAAAACAAGTAACAAGTGTGTTGGAAAGAGTGGGCTTTTGATTCAGACAGAATCCCAGCGCCATGGCTGCCCAACCCAAAGACAGTGTGCAAGTTACTGTGCATCACTGCATTCAGCTATAAACCTCAGCAAATGGAGGCACTGCAAAAACTAAGTGGCAGTAGAGAGGTGGTATGTCCTATGTGATATCTACTTAAAACGTGTGTTCAATGTATTAATATATTACTTATCTTCCTCTTTATAAACAGAATTCCCTCCATACCATCCCCGTGTAAGGTCTTTAGTCCAACGCAATTGTGTTGCAGCTGCTTTCCTCTCCACGTACCTTCTCTCTTGTTCTCATCGTCTCCCTCTTCTTTACAGGAACTTGCATTGAGAACTCACTAATAGCCAGACACTGCCTACATGATGAATATCACCAATATGAGTGACACGATTCTGTTTTCCAATGGCTCATGGCTCTTTGATGCTGACAAGTGATAAGGTCATCATGCTGAGAGGATTGGGTGCTCTGATGAAGAAGGGGTGGAGGGAAGGGGCAGAAAAACTGGGTCAGGCGTTCATCCAGCAGTCAGGTAGGGAAGAGTGTGACAGGAGAGGGAATTGATGAACAGGATGGAAGAAGCAGTCTGGGACTTTGCAGTAGCTGTGAGTAAGACTAAAGCATATGGTACATGATGGGAAATTAAAAAAATATGTAATGAAGAAGTCGAGTGGGATTAGATGATACAGGACCCTTTAATCCCAAACTGAAGAATTGGGCTTTATCTTGAAGAAGCTTTGCAGTCATTGAAGGGCTTGAATTGAAGGACATGGTTAAATGTACATTTTTGGAAAATCTCTGGCATCACTGGGTAGGAGGGTGTAAAGCCAAGGTTTTTAACTGGATCTGAGACCCACAGGTGTCAACATCCAGCCTTCAGAGGTTCATACATCCCCGGAATTACGTACCCGATTTTGCGTGTGCATTTCTTTTTTCTTGAGGATCAACAGATTCACTTTAGGAGCCCATGAGTCAAAAGTCACTCACTGAAAAGAAGATAAAACTAAAAGCAGGAAGATCACTTAGGAAGCCATTGTACTCATTTGAGTGAGATATTGGAACCAAATTAAGTCAACGAAAGTGGACAAGGGGAAAGCATGAATTTGAGGGATATTTCATAGGACCCATGTTTAGGATTTGTTGACCATTTGAATGTGGAAGATGAAAGAATTGGAAAGTCACTGAGTGACTATTGTACAACTATGATATGTGAAAGTATCGAGGGAGGAGCAGCTTTTCAATGAATACGGTGAGATCGGTTCTGGGATGTTTGATTTGGAAAGTTGGTGGAATAGCCAGTAGGTACACACAAGGAAGCTGCATGTAAAGATATGGGACTGATAGGAAGTCATCGTTGGAGACACTAGAAAACTTGAAGAGTTTAAGAAAAAGAAAATCATAAATGAAACAGAAGGGTCATCATATAGGTAGAGAAAAAATACAATAGAGGGAAAATGCCCCAAATAGCCTTGATTCCACCTCCTATCTGACCTGAGCTGAGTGAAAGAGAACACAGAGGAGTGTGGTGGGTCTGAGGGCTATGCCTTTGATAAAGGGTAAACCAGCCCACCAAAAACAGTGGTCCAATGCATTGATTGTCCTGTGTTCTGACAAATCTTTGGCAGCTTATTCCTTGGAATAGACGTTGTAAGTGGTTGAGTAGAAAGAAACTAGAATTGCTTCTCCCTTCACATTTCTTTACCTTTGGATCTCTCTTTTTTGAATATTTTAACAATAAACTTATCACCTATGATTGTGATTGCTCACAAGTGCAGCTGCCTTCCTTGGAGCTATTTGTCAAAGAAGCATCTGTATTCAATTCTCTACTCTAAGTCTCTGTCCAATCTGGGTAAAAATGATTTCTCTATTTTTTTAATGTTCATGTTGATCATGCACCCCCCCATGTTGCATACTGGCTTCAGTTGAATATATAACATATTTATTGAGAGTCAATAACCTCAGTGGCTCTGGACTGAAGCTCCGTATGTGTGTGTGTATATATATATTCAATATATATATTCATAAATTCATATATACACACACATACATGCATATTTACACATATAGCAAGAATGTGAATTCCACCACTCACTAGCTGTGCCATATTAGACAAATATTTAACCTCTCTGTGCCTCAATCTCTTTTATAGTAAAATAGGGATGCTAATTTGCAACAATCACATAGAATTGTGGTGAGATAAATAAATTGATAAATGCAATGTTCTTAAATAGTATCTGGCACATAGTAAGGTATTAATAACGAAATGTTAGCTTTTGTCTCAGTCTGCTATTTCTGTTTAGCAAACAATAAAATATGGCATGCAATAAGAAGTTCTTATTTCTCACGCATCTGTTGAATTATCTGAAAGAGGTCTGTTAATCTCAGCTGGGTTCGCTGACTCGTCTGTGGAATGGCCAGTAGTTGCCAGGACAGGGCTGAGGCCTCTGGGCAGCTGGGCTTCAAGCTGCAGCTCTGTAAGTTGGCTAGGTCATGCCGCTCCTTTGTCACTCATCTTCCTTGAGCAAGTGGGCTAGCCAGGCATGCTCTTTAGACAGTGATTGGAAAAGACAAAAGAGGATATGTACAGCCAAATAATAAACATTTCAAGTCCCGGCTTGCATCATCATTGCCAATATTCCATTAGCCCAAGCGAGTTATATGGCTGAGCCCAAAGGCAAGGAACAGGAAAATATACTTCTCTGTGAAAGTGGAGGCGAGGGTGGGACTGACAATTATGAACAATTATTAATATTTAAACTACTCCAGCTTTAGTTACCATATGTATCTTTTAAGTGAGTCCTTATTTTTATTTATTGTGCCTTACAAAAAGAACTTTGGGACCATTCAATCACCTGCATTGCATATTGCAGAGCTTTTAATAATATTTGGAATTTTAAAGCTAGAAGAGATAAGTATAGTTTTATTAATCACATATTTTTTGATGGTTTGATTGAGCTATTCGTCACAGAAGAAAAATCTGTGCTTCAACATTATCACTAGCCCTGCAGTCCTGAGTCATTTATTATTATTTGTTAGTTGCTACCAAATATTAAACTGATTTGCATTTGGGGGAGAGAAAGAGAGATTTTATAAAGTAGAACTAACATTTTTTTCCCTTAGATAAATCTGACATTCATTTTAGTTCCTTTTGGAATAAAGAACCACCCTTCATATATTGTGATGTGTTATTTTCCATATCATACAAGAAACGTGTGATTATATTAGAGTTACAAGAATCATGCAATCCTTAATTTTAAAATCAACTTTGCATACGTTAAAAATAATTAAAGTGTAATAAAAGAAGGGAAGTCAGCAACATTTCAAAGTAGAGTGGGATAAAATAAATGACCATAACTGCTATGAAGAAAAGGGGAGCATTTTCTTTAATTAAGCCAAATTCTGGATTCCAGAGGATTGTGTGTATCTGCATTCAGAATAACTGATAATATACAATCCTTTTGCTTAGAGAATCCTTTTGATTTTAGACAAAAATTTCATAGTTTCAGTCATTATGGAGAATTACATAATGTGTCAAAATATACTATTTTAGACATTACACTAATAAAGAAACAGTCACCCAATATCAGCCAATATATTACCAAAGCTTATTCAACAATCTCTCAGACTTATTCAACAATCTCTCAGAATTTTATGGAAATAATCTCATCTGGACTTATATCAATACATATTCATAGATGTATGTGAAATGTTAAAGGATAATACCAGGTATGAATTCTTTAAATAAAGATAGTAATGTCCCTAAAGAATTCTCTATTCTAATACCCCTCCTTTTTTGTAAAATAGATCTAAAATAAAGTTTCTAACTCTGATAATATAATTTAGTTATGATAAAGTCATAATTTAGCATTATATAGGATTGATATTGTACACATTTATTTACATAAAATTTTATAAATCAATTTAATTTCATAAATAAGCATTTAATATGTAGCAAATTTGTGTTTTGTGTTGGTCTTTCTGTTTTAGAAATTTGGGGTGAAGAGTAAATACAGTATATTTTTGACAATGAGATATCTTAATATACACTGGGTCATTGCACTGCATTGAATGGCAGCCTTCTAAATGTTTGAAACATGCATACTTTTATAAGGCCCCTTGGATTTTAGTGACATCTCTATGTTGATTCAAGTAATAGAAGCAGCTACCATACGTAGAGATAAAAGGTTATAATTCATAAAATTAGAGTAACTTCCTAGTTGAATTATTCTCCTGTCTTTGCTCTTTCATTTTCCAAAACAATTTTTGCATATTGCCTCTGACTTCTTTTTGTTTCCTTCACCTACATCATGATTATTTTAGATGCCAGTAGGATTACAAGGATATTGACATGCATACATAGTGAAACCCCTTTCGGGCATTCGACTTATATACATTTCTTGGCTCCTTTGTAATTGAAAATATTTGGTTGATTATTTTTATGAATCTTCCTGGGTTATACTGACATGAATAGTTTTCGTGTTGAAAACTGGCAATTATAGGACAGTCCTTCTGTATTTTGAGTCTATTGCGCTTGCTGTGGACCAAATCCCCTGGGATTCTGAAGGTTTAATCCTTCAGCTCCTGGAGCTCAACTCTGCAGACTTCACCTGAAGAAGAAAACACAAGTACATGCCAGTTCAGTCTGCTTTGTGCATGGGATGAAAGAGTATTAAAAAAAAATAACTTTTAGGGGTATGTTGGTGAGTCAAGAAGGAAAGCAGCAGACAAAGGGGAAGAAAGAAACAAAATGGAGACACTAAAATAATTATATATCTGTCAATTCTTTTTTTTTCCTGTTAAACACTCATCTATTTTTTTTCCTGTGAAAAGTTCATTTAAAGCTGTCTCCCTCCAGTTATATGAAAAAACCCACAATGCATCCAATAGTATAATACAAATCCAAAATGTTTTCAAATTTCCCTCTTTTGTGGGTTTTGAGATTGACAGCTCTGTAATTAGGGATAACAAAGAAGAATGGAATTAATAAGATTCAAATACAGGGCCCCAGTCAGAAATCTGGTATGAGGGATAAAGGGAGAATGAAAATCAAGGGGTGTAGATCATATAATCTTATCGTAGACTGAAAAGTTAGATGTCAGATTTTATACAACCAGTTATTTGTTTAGATTTAATACAACTAGTTGGATGTTCAGATTTTATGCAAAAACTAGTAGGTCATAGGAACCTTAAAATGGATCCTCAGATTCCGATGTGAATTTATTCATCTGAAATAACAGTTTGGTCCAATTTTCCATCTGAATACTTTTGGTGCTTTAAAATGTCTCCACTGCCAAACAGTCTCCTGGCCAGCAGGTTAATTAAATGTAGTTCTGATGATGTCAGAACAAGGGCTTAGGAACTGGGACACAAGCACTCTGCTATACATGAAGAGGCAGGTATATTCAATCTTTTAAAAAAAAAACAAAATCACCTGCTTTCATCCCAGAAAGCTATTCTTGCTCTTTAGAACACCTATTTTCATGCTTTACTTGTTTGTCTGATTAAGCTGGCTCATTTGGTATTCCATGCGGGGCACAAAGTCATCTAGAATGTGTTTACATCTTCCATTTTTTCTACAGTATCTGCCATACTTTTATTGTCATTTACTTCTATTTGTGATATTTTTCCATTTACGTCTTCTTCTCTTAGATATTTCTGATTTAGATTAATAGATTGACATGTTTTATCTTCTTCCACTCAGCAATGGCAGTGGGGAAGCCTAGCCTAATGAAAAGAGCTATAATGGGAAGGCCAGTGGTTTTCATTTTATTACATTGAGTGTTATGAATTCACCCACAGAGCTGTTGGAATGCAAGCTCTTGGGTCTTGCCCACAGATACTTGCCTTCAGAAGGTCAAAAATGGGGGCCTAGAAATCTCCACAGGCCGTAATTAGCTGTGGTGGTTCATGGCCACTGAACACTTTGAAGACTTTTATAGGTAATGTGAAGTCATCAAAAGATTTAATTAGTGAAATGACATAATCTGGTGTAGATTTTACAATGATAATTTTGTGTTCAGTGAGAAGAATGCTATAGAAAGGGAAAACTTTTTAAACAATTATTTCTAAATTGTTATTGAAGACATTGTTTATTGATTTACTCATCATCCATGGTTAAAAAAGCATGTAAAGTTAAATTCTAGAGCAAATTTTTTCTCTCCTTATGTCTTGATCACTAGCTGTTAGATGGAAGCTATGGAGCACTGTATATTATCTTTTTGTTTCCGATTTCTAGCATAGTCAACTGTAAGTTTTATGCTTAAAGCTGTGTTAAGCCTCAGCCTTTAGGAAAGATATTTTTCTCCATTGTGCTTTATTATTATTATTATTATTTTGTAAAATTTTGTTCTGTATTTATAGGTTTCAAATTTGGGAGCAGTAATAGACACTGAAATAATGAATGAATAATCAATGCGTGGATCACTTCTAAGAGGCTTCAGGAGTACCTTTGGTATGTTCTCTGGCATCAAGAAATTATGAAAGAAAATTATTTACAGTCTTTTTTTCTGAAAACTAGACAGTACAATGACTAGTGAATAAGTCAATTGACTTGCATTGTCAATGGGTAACTTAAAATAAGACTTAGGATTGAGTTATTGACTTGTTATAGATCCGTGACCTAGTCTTCATTAAAAAATAATGTGTTAACCTCACATAGGTCATTCAAATGAATCAAATTTTCTGCGCAAACCACTACACAAGACCATGAGGAGCTAAAAATATTTGCCACTAGTTTTTTAGTCATTGTATGTCAAGCTAAACTTCTTTATTGCTTATAGTGTGTCTTTTTAAAGTGAGAATTTTTCCTGCCTCAGTTACTTCTATTGTTCTTTCTTTATTGAATTCTTTTCTCCTTATCAACTTTTCATTTAAAGCCTACACCGTTCTGAACCTTATCTTATTTATTTTAATTTATTATCTGCTATTCTTTGTTCTTTTACCACTTTTAACTCTAGATAGTTCTTCCTGCCCTTTTTATCTTCTATTTTCTGTAATGTTTAGTCGTCTGAGAATTTTAAACATTTTTTCAAGTCTATGCCTAAATAAATCTTTCTTTTTAGCTCATTTTTAAATATTATTCACCTTTTGCTACATTATATTAACCTCAACATTCATTTGGGCTCTTATATTCATTAAGGGCTTTAAAAATATTTTTGTCTATTGTTTACCATTCTTTAGTCCCTCATTTTCTCTGTAACTTAGAAATACTTTTACTTAAATGATCTATTTCATGATCTTGATTCTAAAGTATGAATATATAGAAAGTGGACAGGCTAAGCTGTAAGAATAGCCCTGTTCATTGTGTTGTTTAAACTCACAGTGCTACTACATCTTCAAATCAAAGACCTCTAAGAATTAGCCATGTGGTCTTTGCCTCCTCTTCCTCAACATCAGGTTGTGCGTTCACATAAAAGCTAATTGAAAAGATTCGATGCTAATTCCAATAAATAAAATATGAATTACTAGAACTTAATAGAAATAAATCATGATTTTAAATGGCTTTGGGATATTTGGCAAGTTTACATGTGGAAAATAATATAGCTAACATATTTTATTAGTTCATTTAGCTGAGTATAGAAAGTTACTTTGAATTAGCCGCTTTCAAAAATCAATTTTCCATAAATACAGATAGAAGACCAGCACTGCACTCAAACCATAAATTAATAGATAGAAATGAAAATCTTCTAAGATTCTATTAATAAACCAATTAAGTTAAAGGTGAATACTCCAGGAGGTTGTGTTTGATATTAAAAAGAATTGGTTAAAGGAGAGGGAATTTGACACAGTTAGAATCTCTCTCAAAGAGACTACAAGTTAAAGTTTATAAGCAGATCATTGCTACCTAAATGACTGAAAAATCATAGAAAACATAGCACCAAGCCAAAATCCTACTAAATCCCAATGAATAATATATTTTTACCTAGACATTGCACACATTTCTTTGATATTCCAACTCCCTAAATTTTTGACCTACTCCTATTTAAAATATCAAATTACCTGACTTCAGCATTATACAGTCTATCCATGTAACAAAACATTTATATTCCCTTAACATTTTGAAATAAAAATAAAAATAAAATAAAATATCAAATTAATCTTTACCACATCCTAGAAAGTAGGCACAGAGAGTATGTCATCATTCTCCTTTTAAAGACTAAAAAAAGGTGCAGATAATGATTATTTAAATTACTTAGTATATGTATGATTTTCCTTACATTAATTCAAGAGTGTCAGCAAACCCAATTTCATCACACTAGATTTCAGAAATTTTACTTTCTTAACAGATATAAAGCTGCTTGAGCAAAATAATTTTCAAATCATAAAACTCTACTTGATTTCTCTCTTTGCAGAGCTGTTAAAAATAATAATCTACTTCAATAAATTTTAAAGCTAAGGCTAGGAAATACAACTAAATAAAAATATACTTATAAAAGTGATATACCTAGTAATCACAAGAGCATTTCCCCTGTTGCTAAAATACCATTCTTAGGTCTTAATGCAGTTATATTTATTCCCTTAGGATTCGTAAAATTCCCTCAAGTTTTTGTGGATATTTAATATACCAATCCTTTTAATAATGATAGAAATGGTGAAATTTCTTTATAGATTATCCTTTTTTTTTGAGATCAGATTTCATAATGCACACAAATTTAGAATCTGACATCCGGCATGTCGTATTGGGCATTGACCTTCATTTGCCTATGATTTTTCTCCGGTGATGTGTCTTACAACAAAGGAGTAAGATTGTCAGATATGTCATAAGGAGCTTCTTTAGTTCTTCCTATTACTTTGTCCTTGCTTCCTAGTTATTGCTGCTGTATGACCAGAGGTAACTTTTTATATGATGTGATAAGATCAAACATCTTAGATGTTCCTGAGAGTTGGAAAACTTTAGAGTTAAAACAATATCAAAAAAAAAACAAAACAAAAAACAAAAGGAAGCTACCTATTTACCATTTCATCAAAGGTATACATTTTTTTTTAAGTACATAAAGCAAATCAACAAAATACTTTCCTAGAGAATTTATAGACTGCTGGACACCGAAATGAGTTGACCTGAGACAAGCAAGCAAAAAAGAAATACTTTCAAATAAACAATAACAAAATTTCACTATCAAGGAATCCATTGAGTCATTTTAAGACAAAGCTAAAGATGAATTAAGCTGTATATTCCCTGAGTCCCTCTGTCTTATCCACTGCTCATTTATCTAACTGCCTCTAAATCATAAATTCAAGTATTCAGATACCACAAAACAGTTTCCAAGGAGTCACAAAGACTCAGTTTACTCACACATTTAGCTAGTTTGAGTTTGTTTTCTCTCTGAACATTTGCATTCTCCTGATTTTGTAACACCCTCCTGTCTGTGATTACAATCCTTACATTCGGCATTTTCAGGTATTTTCTTCCCTTTTCTTATGAGTGAACGATCCACAGTGATAAAAAAATCAGAGTTTCAAAATATAGGTTACATAAGTTAACTATAAATAAATCCTTTACATCTTCTACTGATATTCCATGCTGATGAGAAACCAGACTTGAGAAAGAAATAATTAAGGAATTTTAAATTAGGATAAATGTGAGTTGTTTTTTTCTTGTTATCCATTTAGGAAATTTCATTACCATAACTCTGAAAACTTTTTTTTGAGGGGAAGAGGACACATTCAATTGCTTTGCATTCAATATATTAAAGTAAAATTGAAACAATGGCAACGAATGTCATCAGCAATGTTAAAATAGATTGCATGTTAATTATCTGCTCTTATGATATGGGTACCATCCAAATAACTAAGAATCATCAAAGGTCTAATAATAAAAACATGATGAAAAGTAGCCAATGTGGAATGGCTGCATTTCTCAAATAATTAGACTTGAATAATTTAAAAATCTTCAACTAAAATTCTCCTAAGATTCAAAGAAAAACCTAGACTACATACAATAATGTTACAATTAGATTTCACATTGGAAAAGATTTATAAATTATATTTCTTTCAAGTCGTATTTGATACAGCAAAATTCTAAGATATTAAAAAAACTATATTTTCTATTGGAATTCATTTTTACCATAAACTTTTTTATTGACTGTAATTACTATATAGATAATACTACTACTAATGAAAACAACACTAATAATAAGTATATAATGAGAGTTTACATTATTTTCCTTTAAGTAACTGCTATTCTTCTATAAATTATATAATTCCAAGGAAATCTAAATATGGGATTATAGGTGAATTCATACAATCTGTCTTTAATCTTATGAAACAAATATGTAGTCCCACATCAGTAGAGATTCACTGTACTATTCTTATACAAATTTTAGCACATGACTTACTATATAATTTTGTAGTTGTCAGTGACTTGTGTATTATTTCAATGGGTGCTTCCCCTTTACATAACACAAAATAGATGGATGCATCAGAAGTTAAACTCCAGATTTAGAATTTATTTACCATTTTGTAATGTTTTATATGTAGAACCAAACTTAGTCAACAAGTAAAACAAACAAACAAGAAATAGAATCGAATAAATAGTAAAAACCTTTAATATTATAAAACCCACTGGGTTATTTTATGAGAAATCTATAGATTCAAACTAACAATACATCTTTTGAGTCCATCTCCAGATTTCTATAGAACAATGCAGGTAAACATTACTCAAAATGTAACTGCACTTGTTTTACAGATGCATTGTGAACTTAGCTAAGGAAAAATTTTTGCCTAAATTATTTTGTGAAGACTAATATAAGAACTCCAAGAGAGTGCACCAACTAGGATAAGGAGAGGAGATGGTTGGGAGAAAAGACCTGCTGTCAGAATAAAAGTGAGTAGGAATAGTCAATAATTGATGCTATAGAGATATCCTTTAACAAAAAAGTGGAGAAGACAACAAACAGCAATAGAACTTCCTCTTGAATTTTTATAATTCACATGTTGTACCCAGCTTTATTCCTGAGGGAAATCGTGATGAGATTGTGGTGATCATTACTTTACTTTTAAGATTTTTTTTGCATAATCCTTTTTCCTGACAAGTTGATAAACTAAAAATGTTCATTCTTTTCAATATGATGGAAAAGTTAAGAAAATGAAACAAGTTAAGAAAACAAACAAGGGCTCCGAATCTTCATTTACTGTCTTTTGGTTTAATCTTTTGACGCTAATATTTAGTAAAGATTTATAACTTGATTTCGGATCTCACACTAAGGAAGTGATTAGTACTTTTTGCATTTAGGAGAAATTCAAACAACATTATTGCAGTAAAAAGAATCTTTTGCTAATAGTCCTCATAAAAATAAAATATCTGGGGAGGAGCCTTCAAGACAGCTGACTAGAAGCTCCTGCACTCACCTGCCCCACAAAGAGGGACCAAAGCAATGAGTAGAGAATTACATATTGAATAGAGTGTCTAAGAGAGAACACTGAAATTCAGTAGGGATTGGCAGAGAACCTCTGAGGCATGGAAGGAGAGGAAAATGATGCAGCCAGTCCAGCTGGAATCAACTTCGAGCCAGGAGAAACTCCTCAATGCAGGGAAAACATAGACAAGAAATCCCCAGCGGTCCATATTACCTCTGCATACTCTTACAATCCTAGCCATAAGAGTGCCGCTTGACACTCACAGGCCCTGAAACTAGTGTAGGGAACTGCTTAGAGTGCACATGATGGCCCTGTTTCAGAGAGAGAGAGTTCATGTGGGTCCCACAGACCCCTCAAGATTCAAGCAGCTGCAGCACAGTGCCATTTTGAGATCTTGACCCTCGCCAGACTGCATACTGCCTTGGGGCCCAACAGTCCCTGCATGTCCACATGCCTGGGGCCCTGCTGGCATCCCTCCACATCCACCCATAAGGCTGCAGCCTCGTGATGACGGCTGGGCCCAGTGGTGTGGTCAGCCAGATCCCCAGCATGCTAGCTCACACAGTGTCCTACACCCAGGAAACGAGCAGTGCAGTGCACCAGTGTGGCTGTCCTCGGGACAAAAAGATCCAAAGCTTGTGCTCTGCCGAGCCAGAGAGCTGTCTGTCAGGAGCCACTGCCACTACCAGCAACCCTGCCCCCAACCCAGCAGCAGAGCTGCTGTGTTACCTGCACATGCCTTCAGGGGGTCTGGAGATTGGCCTGCCCAGATGCCATCCTGGTGCCTGAGGACACATCCATCCCACCCACCATTGCCACTGCATAGTAGGGTGTCTATGGTAACAACAATATATTGTACATTTCAAAATAGCTAAAAGAGAAGAATTGGAATTTTCCCTACACAAAGAAATGAAAAATATTTGAGGTTATTGATATTCTAAATACTCTGGTTTGATCATTAAGCATTATATGTGTGTATCAAAATATCACATGTACCATAAATATATGTAATTATTATGTATCAATAAAATTTTAAAAATACACACTTCAGTTTTGATATAGATTATAAGCTGAAACATAGAAAATATTTGCTGATATTCTGCATTACATCAATTTTTCTATTTTTATACAATGTTTAAGACTGATAAAGTGTCTATTCTAGCGTGAGGAGGTAAGAGAGAGGCTGTGTGGTGTCCACCAAAGAGTACTGGGGATGAGTTACAATGTCCAACTTCCAATCACTTACCTCACCTGTATGGCTTTGCCATGTAGCCTCAGTGAGTTGTTCATCTTAGATTTCTCCCTAGATAACTGAGGTTAATGGCAAAATCTGCCCTTGTCCCTCTCAG
>CAUYSK010086794.1:0-21915 GCA_963575035.1 Avahi laniger | reverse complement strand
AAGTTTGGGCTGGGCGCGGTGGCTCACACCTGTAATCCTAGCTTTCTGGGAGGCTGAGGTGGGCAGATTGTTTGAGCTCAGGAGTTCGAGACCAGCCTGAGCAAGAGCGAGACCCTGTCTCTACTAAAATTAGAAAGAAATCAATCGGACAACTAAAAATGTATAGAAAAAAGTTAGCCGGGCATGGTGGGACATGCCTGTAGTCTCAGCTACTTGGGAGGCTGAGGCAGAAGGATCGCTTGAGCCCAGGAGTTTGAGATTGCTGTGAGCTAGGCTGACGCCATGGCACTCTAGCCTGGGCAAAAAGAGTGAGACTCTGTCACAAAAAAAAAAAAAAAAAAAAAAGAAAAACCGGGACACTGTAGTTTCTATACAAGGCTGTTTCATGGAATTCTTCTGTAGACAGACAGACAGACACACACACACATGCATGCACACACAGAACCAAAATGGCTGTGGGTTTAAATATCAGTTGCAGGCTAAATGACTTTAGGCAAGTTTTTTCCTCTCTGAGCCTCAATTTCTTTATCTATAAAATAGGAATAATACCTACTCTGAAAGTTGTTAAAGGATTAGAGATAACATATGTAAGTTTCCTGGTATGTAATAGGGTCAGTAAATCATTTTTTATGGAAAAGAGGCCTTAGGCAAGCTCTACAAGGAAATGATTAGTTCTGACACTCTGACTTAAGTCTACTTTCTCATTTTCCTTTTGATTCTTATTCATTATGTGAAATGAATTATATCTGTAGATTGGAAATTTCTAGCTCAGGAATATAGCTGCGTCATATCTCAGAAAAAAATAGGTCTTTATGAGGGAAATGGAATCTGAGTAAGTTTATTTATCTGACTCATATGTGTCTTGGCAGTGTCAGTAGAAAGAGGGAGTCATTTTTGAGACTTTTATAATTTGAACAGAATTTGGTACAAACTGAGCCAGACGTTCAAAGCTCTCTACAATTTGTTCCCAGTTTCTCCAACTGTGTTTCTCATTGTTACCCAATCCACATATTTCTTCTTCTCTGTATGTGTCTTCACAGTCCTTCAAATATCAATCGTGGGCATTTATTTCTTCTTAGTGCCTTTTGTTTGAAATGTTTCCCCTTTTTCCATTAGAATCTTAAGTATCCTTTAAGATTCCTGGTCACACAACTTAATCTCCTTTATGAAATCTTTCCTAATTGCCTGTGATTGTTTGAACTCATTTATCATGTCTCTATAAGCATTTCCATAAGGTTCAGATCCAAGTGAGTTTTGGAAATACTATGAAAACTGAGCAAATTACTTCTCTAAGGCTCAGTTTTCTCATCTGTGAAAGTGAAGATACTGTAGGGTGGTTGAAAGGATTAAAGTTCCAAAATTTCCTAGGTCAAGTGTGATTTGTTGGTTGATGTTGTAAAAGTAGGTTGCACTAACCTCTACCTTTAGCTTTCCAGGTAATCTAGACAGTCTCTTCTCATCTCTGGGCCCAGGTTTCTTCTTTTTCCTTTAAGGGCTCTTTGGCTCTAATAGGTTTGATTTTTGTGGTTCTTGGGAGTGTCATACTTTGTTGTGAAAATGGTGGGAGCTTTTTTTGCTTCTTTTTACCTCCTAAATCCAGGGCTGATGTGGATCTTTGGGTAGATGAGTGATTTATACCAGGCATATTAAAGGTATGGCTAGATTTTATTCTCATCTCTCTTCTGTACGTGGTTTGTTTGTCATATCCTGCCTTTTATGCCACAGTTTGACTTCTTCCTCCAGCTTTTCCTTTTTTTTTTTTTTAGTTTAGGGTTGCAGTGGTTGTTAGGATATGATTGTTGGTTGACTCTTGACCCCATTGTTTAAGTATTTTGTAGATGGATGCATCATAATTTCATTCATTGTTGACTTTTCAGTAGATTGACCTTTTACTTTGCATATAGGCAGTTGATTTATATTGTAATGAGTGGTTTAACGTGGCCATCAAAAAGAATCATCTGACTAAAGATTATTAATCACTAGGACTTTTTACAAAGGAAAATTATAGATTTAACTTTATTCGCAGTTTTTGAAATTGAGAAATTTATGTGTTTAGAGTAGCTTAGGACAGCTGAATAGTTAGTAGGTGTATTCTTGCTGAAGTGGTTGGTACCACCAAGCAGCAGATGGTCTTCTCACAATCAGCCCTGGCTACCACTTTGTGATTTACTCTTAAGAAGTTTAATAGACCTCTTCAGCCCTTTGTTCTTCAACAGACTATCACTGGCAGATTGTTTAGAAGGAAGCCAGCTAATTAAGTATAAGATAAGTCAAAGGCCTTATAATTAGTGGATAATACAGTTAGATGTTTCAGTTATAGATTAAATATTTTTATTTTTTTAGTAGCACTGGCTGTGTACTATTATACTGGGCTGATATAGGGTTGATTAGAGAAGCAGGGGAATACCACAAATGACTTAAGGTCTTGTATTAGAAATGTTGGTGCCACTAGAAAATATTTCAGCAAGTACTGTGTAATCTTGCATTTAAGGAAAAGCACAGCTCTTGTCTCATTGGAGTCTCATAACTCTCCTTAGCTTTTATCTAAATACTGTTTAGTGTAATATTCTAAGCCTTCCATGATCTGACCTCAGTCTTTTTCCTTGTGTTTCATGTAAGGTACTCTATGTCCTACCTACGCTATGGACTGGTGGAGTATAGCTTTGGAATTAGATATGGGTTTGAATTCTAATTGCTATACTTATGGCATTTTCCATGTTTAAATACAGTCTGTTCTTCCAGTCCCACTTCAAATACTACCTCTTCCATGAAGTCTTGTCTGATGTACTTATTCGGGAGCAGACTCTATCAACATCTGCACTCCCAGAGCACATGCTTTCCACTTTGTAATGGTACTTTACCACTGCCTATTGCGTTATGGTAATAAAAGGTTTGGTGACATGCACAATTCTGTGAGGACAACAACCCTGTCCTACTTCTTGGTTTTATTGAATACTTTGCACAAAGTAAGTGCTTTGTATGAATTTGGTAAAGTGTGGTAAAGAGAGAAATTAACAAGTAAACTTATCTTCAGCCTTCTTGCAATACAGAGACTACTCCATTTAGATTTTCTCCTATGGACAAAGAAAAAAAAACTTTGGTCACATTTTCAGTAGATTTTTATTGCCTTTACCTTGCCAGAGGGATATGAAAAATTAATACTTAAAAAGCTAGATATCTGATCTTCAGCATGAGAGTGCCTCTTACAAGTTTAATGGGTTTGGTCAAGTGGATAGTAAATGTAAATCTGTCATTTTATGGAGCCATAGAAGGCTCTCAAAACACTCAATAAATATCCTTATTGAATTAGTAGAACTTTTCCCATGTATCTCCTGTATTAGGATCTTTCTTTGTTCCATTAGAGTGCTTTTAGACTGTTCTCACAAGCTTGTGGTGTCATGTGGATCATAGAATCATGTAAGATAAAGATGCTACTAACTCTTTAATTCTATTGTTTTATTATTGGTAGAGAGAATCTATATATTACAATTCCAGTATGTGTCTTAATTTTAGAGTAATACATGGCTGGCTATGGGGTGGGTGTCCTAATGAGAGCTAACATGTATTAAACACTGACTATGTGTTAGGCGCTGGATTTATATTATTATTTAATTTAATTTAATTCTATTTCCAGGTGAGGAAACCAAAACTCAAAGAGATTAAGTCATTGCACAAGGCTATGTAGCTGTTAATGAGTGAATCTGGATTTTAAATCTAAATGTGTTAGATTTCAGTGTTTGTAGAACAGTGGTGTGGTCTGTAATCCCAGCTACTCAGGAGGCTGAGGTGGGAGAATTGCTCAAGCCTAAGAGCTCCAGACAAGCCTGGGGAACATAGCCAAACCTTGTCTTAAAAAAGGGGCAAGGGGGGGTGATTTCATTATTTATGATTTTTTTCCACTGGACACATGTCTTTTATCTATTTACTCGAATGTTTTTTACATTTTACTTGCATGTTTGATTTTTCATTACTCAGCAGCAAATGTTATTTCTTTTCTTCACTTGTTTCCCTTTATTAAGGAATGATACTTCTGCATTATATTTCCATAGTCCTGTATAGTTTACATATCGCTTTTTTACGTATTCTCATTTGATCTTAGTGAGACCCGGTGAGTCTGTATGTATGTAGCAGGGGGGTTAATTTCCATTGACAGATGAGGAAATTAAAACTTCCAATTTTGTGAAAGATTTGCTATAAAGGTGGTTATCAGTGGCATAATATTGACTTTTGTTTTAGTGAAGTACAGTGACCTTCAGACTTAAAAAAGAGTTTAAAAATTTTTAGCAGCAAATTATCTTTTTCAAACAAGTTCCATGGATATAATTTATAAGCAAGACAAGTGGAATTGTCCTAATAGAAAAGACATGGAAGGCCTGGAGCCTTGCCCTCTGGGTTTCCTTTTGCCTATAACGCCCAGTGGTTTTCAGACACAATTGGAAAACCACTAGGGAATGATCAAAGAACTTTGGTGTTAGACAAACTTAAGTTCAAGTTCTACTTCGTGTCTGATATTTAAACTCTCTTAGGCTTGGTTCTCATTTATAAAATGGGATGTTTTTATAGGATTGGTGTTAAGTACTGACAAAAAAAAAAAATGCCAAAAAATCTAGCACACAGTGCTCTCAGCTGCTCTGGAGGCAAGACGAGTCTGTAGGCAGTGTAGGTCTGCCACTCACCTTACGCAGGCAGGACTCATGTTAAATGGTGTGGGGAGCTTGCTACTGAGGCGTGGACCTCCATAGAACTTATAACCCAGTGCTTTGTACTTGACTGAGGTTCAGACATCATGTTTATCAATAGTGTAGAACAGGAATGGGGAAACTTTTTATATGAAGGATTGGAAAGTAAAGATTTTAGGCTTTTCGGGCCATACGTTATCTGTTGCTTCTGCTCAACAACTCTGCCATTGTAGCATGAAAGCAGCCATAGATAATGTATAAACAAATGAGCATGGCTATGCTCTAATCAAACTTTATTTGTGGGCACTGAAATTTGAATTTCATATAATTTTCATATATCATGAAATACTATGCTGCTTTTGATTTTTCTTTCAACTGTTAAAAAATATAAAAGCTCTCTTAGCTTATGGTGTGTACATGGATTGTACAAAAACAAGTGATGGGCTGGATCTGTCCTACACATCATAGTCCTGGTTTAGACTTTTCTTTCTTTTTTTTTTTTTTTTTTTGAGACAAAGTCTCACTGTGTTGCCTGGGCTAGGGTGCCGTGGCGTCATCCTAGCTCACAGCAACCTCGAATTCCTGGACTCAAGCGATCCTCCTGCCTCAGCCTCCCGAGTAGCTGGGACTACAGGCATGCACCACCATGCCCGGCTAATTTTTTCTATATATTTTTAATTGTACGATTAATTATTTCTATTTTTAGTAGAAGCGGGGTCTCGCTCTTGCTCAGACTGGTCTCGAACTCCTGAGCTCAAACAATCCGCCCGCCTTGTCCTCCCAGAGTGCTAGGATTACACGCGTGAGCCACCGCACCCGGCCTAGACTTTTCTTGTTGATAGTAAATGCAGTTGTTGATCATGTGAAAAATAAATTTAATTAAAAAATTGATTGTTCTCTGGGAGACTGAGGCAGGAGGATTGCTTGAGATCAGGAGTCTGAGACCAGCCTCAGTAGGGCGAGACCCTATCTCCACTAAAAATAGAAAGAAATTAGCTGGGCAACTAAAAATAGAAAAAATTAGCCTGGTGTGGTGGTTTGGGCCTGTAGTCCCAGCTGCTCAGGAGGCTGAGGCAGGAGGATCGCTTGAGCCCAGGAGTTTGAGGTTGTTGTGAGCTAGGCTGATGCCACGGCACTCTATCCCGGCAACAGAGCAAGACTCTGTTTCAAAAAAAAAAAAAAAAAGATTGTTATTAAAGAAGTATTGGCTTAGAAAAGGGTTAATTTTAACAAAAGAAAAAAGGTAGAATCTCCCCCGCCCCTGAATTCTTATATGTTCAGTATTTTCTTTACTCTCCTATGGAAGTGGTTAAAATGCAATCATACGTGTCTTGGTAATGGCTAAATAAAAAAGTTTTCTGAATAAAGGCTGTATAACATAGTGGAAAGACCTGGAGTCATGAGGGAGTCAAGAAGTGTGACTTTGTCGCTAATTTTGTGACCTTGTATATGTCACTTCACCTCTTTGGGCTCTTTAGTTTCCTCATAGAAATGAAGAAGTTGGAGAGGATGATAATAGAGCTGTTTCCCAGCTCTAAAATTCTCTCACTCTACTTTTAGTTGTTTTTGTTGGAATGGTGCTATTAAGCAATTTTGATCTACAGAAATTCTTAAGAACTTAGTATTTTTTATACCAGCAGGGTTTTACATTGTGTTAGACACTATTTACAAAAGCAGTTTATTTCCCTTGTACTTAATGTTAACCATTTCTGAAGTGGTAAGCAGTTGTGATTTAAATCCCACATACTATTATGCTAAATGCTGTTCATTTGTTGTTCTGAAATCCTGAAACAGTTAACCTGTTTGGAGATAAGCTGCACATACAAACACACAGAGAAGGGGACTAGGAAAGCTGGAAG
This sequence comes from Avahi laniger, assembly GCA_963575035.1. Taxonomy (NCBI): domain Eukaryota; kingdom Metazoa; phylum Chordata; class Mammalia; order Primates; family Indriidae; genus Avahi; species Avahi laniger. Next base: position 15,377 of record CAUYSK010086794.1, on the reverse strand, counting down.
AAGAAAAGGTCTGCCTTGACTACATAGGGGCTTGGGAAAATTTCATAACTGGAAACCTTCCCTCAAGTGTGAGTCACACTAAAAGGACTCTTGACTCTCCTGGGGCGGGAGAAGAAAAGGGAGGGAACAATGGAGGAAGTGGCTATGTCGGTTTTTGTCAACAGAGGGCACCCAGAGCAAAGCAAGTGCTCTGTGACACACAATAGAGTGCTCTTCTGCCCCAGAAGAATTTACCAGACAGGCATAGAACAACTTGCAGTGGATTCGCAGAGTGTCTATCTCTTGCATTTTGTTTGATCCATGTCCACATTCTCAGATGTTTTCTCCCATGCTGGAACCAGAGTATTCTAAATGCAGTACTAATAATTGTTATTTGCTGACCACCTTAAGTGGAAAACCAGTTCCCTCAATGTCCTGGGCTGAATTATTCCATGTTATAAAGTTAGGCTATTGGGTAAATGTGCAGTCTTAGCCTCTGATTTAATTCAGTATCCAGTGAGCAAGTATTCCTGAAATATTATTGATCTGAAAGCACACTTAATATCTGCATAGCATATTACAAGAAGACTTTGTTTTTATTACATAGAGTAGTGGTCCTTAAAATGTGGCTTTGGACCAGCTGCATCAGCATCACCTGGGAACTTCTGCAGATCCATGGTCTTCCCATCTTCCCCCAACCTACCGAATCAGAGACTCTGAGAATGGGGTCTGGCAGTCTGTTTTGACACTTTCTCCAGATGATTCTAATGCACACTGAAGTTGAAGACTACTGGCAGAAAGTAAAGGGGTGGAAGTTTAGGAGAACTAGTGTTTCCTGAAGACTGCATACCAAGTGCTCAGCTGAAAGTTTCATCTTCATTTTCCAGATGAGAACACCAAGCTTGGAAGCATTAAGTAATTTGCCGAAGTTATACATAAAATAAATGGTAGAATAGGGATTTGAACCCTGGTCTTTCTGACTTCAGAACAAGACTGTAGTAGCTGCTGGGAAAATGCAAAGATGCATTGCATTATTTAAATCAATTCTTGTTTTAAGTCCTTAAATTGTGTTTCTTAATATCAAAGTAATATACATTCATCAAAGAAAATTTAGAATATACTACAGACCCAAAGAATACAATATTAATTGCCTTAATATATTTAACTTTATCTTAACTTTTTGTTTTTTTACTCTTGTTTCTATGCAGCTGTGTTTGCATATACACACATTTTAAAATTCCTTACAAAATGTCAGTCATACTGTACAAAGTTTCGTAATATGCTTCCAGCTCAGCCCTACTCTGTTGTAAACATCTCTTCATGCTATTCACTATTTCTACAGCATCATTTCATGGCAGCCCAGTATTCCATTGTACGATTGTAAGATTCCATCATAATTCTTCATCAAGTTCATCTTAAGTTGTTTCGATTTCATGAAATGCTTTTAGGAAGAATAGGATACTGAAAGCTGTGCTACGTGGCTTAAAGTATCATAATTAAGGTGATAAACACAGATTTTGGTTGAGGAGGGAATGTAGAACTGGAGAGGCAATACTAAGCATGTTTGAAGTTAAAGCAAGTCTGAGAAAAGGAAAGCAAATTGAAGTAAAAAACCAGAAATATCAGGAATGGACTGAGAATCTGTGAGTGAGATGGGTTAGAACAAATAGTCAGGAAAATGATTAGAACAATTTGATGGTGCCAACAACCTGCTTTTATTGCTTGCTTTTTGACATAGAGGCTGAGCTGCTGGCTGAGAGCATGAGAAAAACTGGGCATAAGGCTTCCATAAACAGCAGTTATTATTTATTGAGTACCTTCACATACCAGGTGTCATGTTAATCATTTACATAGATTTTCCCATTTAATTTTTATAATAACCATATGTATTAGACGATGTCTTTCCCATTTTAGAGAAGTGGAAACTGAGAGTGAGACTTCTTGTAACTTGGCCAAGTGCTTTGATTGGAGCCCAGATATATAATATTAAAACTCTCGAACCTTTGCTTTTATATTATCATTTATTTTCATGGTATGGCAGGTCATTAGTCACTGTGTGCGTGCTTGCACTCTCTCTCTCTCTCTCTCTGTGATTTTACTGTCTCCGTTGGGACAGAAGGAAACTAGGTGTGTAAGGAAGGACACTAAGTCAAGATAGAGCAGGGGTAGACTTGAAGAACAAAACAAAGCTAACATCAGCCCAGTTGTTATCTTGGGAGAGGCATGAGCCTGAGCTGGATGCTGCAGCCTGAGCTGGATGCTCCTCTGCGTAGCACAGCAGAGGATGGGAACAGCAAAATGAGTAGTTGTTGGGAAGGAGAGGGCAGACGTTTGGAAACAAGGGATGGCTAGAAGAATCAAATCTCCGTTATTACATTTCCCTTTCTAAAGGAGGTTGTAATCTCCTTGGGGCAGTCTTTAAACAGCTTTTTTGAGATATAATTCACCTACTATACAATTCACCATTCCAAGTGTACAATTCAGTGGCTTTTAGTGTGTTTACAGTTATTCAACCATCACCATCATCAATTTTAGAACATTCTCATTACTGCACAAGAAACCTCATCCCCCTTAGTCATCACTTTCTAATTTCTCTATCCATTCCCCACTCCCCAAGCCATAGACAACCACTGGTCTACTTTTTGTCTCTGTAGATTTGTCTATTCTGGATATTTCCTATAAATGGGCTCAATACAATATGTGGTCCTTTGTGCTTGGATTCTTTCACTTGGCATAATGTTTTCATATTGTAACACAATCTGTATTGTAGCATGTGTCAGTACTTCATTTTTTATTGTTAAATAGTATTCCATTGTATAGATACACCACATCTTATACATGTTTTTTATGTCGGGAAGAGAAAGGTGAAGGAAGTGGGACAATAAATAAGAATTATTCTTCTTAATTTAAAAAGGGAGAATGGATGGCTACTGTGAAAAACCTATCGAGCCTTCTTGAGGAATTGCAACTAAAGGCATAGGTGATAGGACAGTTGATGGCATCTGCTGCTTCTTGAGTCATTTGTAGCAGAGTGGCAGCTCTTCTGACCTGAACACGTGGAGCATTCAGGGAGCTCATTGTGTAAATCTTGTGTCTTGGCCAGCGCCATTGCCCCCTACAATAGCTCATGTGAAACCAGAGAGGGCTTTGATGATCTAATCTGGATCCATTTCCCTCCATTACTACAGCCCTGGGTCCCCAGAGAGTCCTCTCTAAAGAGCTGCCAGTTTGTTGAGTGCTGGCAGTTGCAAGATTATTTCTGACTATATGATTTGTCCAGTGGATATTACACCCATCTTTCAGGTCCTGATCCATTGAGCAGAAGTAGGAACCATCATTCCTATGTTTTGGGAATGAATACTAACTCTAAGGCCCCTGTATGTCCTTTTCAGCTGTAGAGTTTGGAGGGCTCCTTTAGCAAGCAAACAACACGCCCTTCCAGGTGCCAGGGGATTTTACTGTTGTCCCATTGATTCCTGTTGCTTGTTTTCTTGATTTACTATCCAAGAAACAGAGAGTCCTGACCTTCATAAAATGAGTGGTCTGGACCAGAACTGTAAGTACCCAAAACCTTTTAATTTGTACTCTAGAAATATTGCGTCTGGCTTTTTACTGTGCCTGAACTTTAAGTGTAGTTTAGGGAGTAAATCGTCATCACTTGCCTTAATACTTTTGCTTTTCTGTGGCATATGTGCCCTAACACTGAAACAAGAAACCAGGTAGAGGGCATCAGCTTGGCCCTCAGGTCGTAAATCATTGAGTGTCAGAGCTGGATTTAGTCACATCACCCTTGTTCTGTAGATGGGGAAACAGAATTCCACAGAGGTTAGATGATTTACCCAAGTCTTATTTTCTTGTAGCCCTTGTTAGTGGCAAAGCTGAGTCTGTGATGTCAAGCCTTCATTCTCAGTTCAGTGCCTTTTTTCCCAGTGTAAGCCGTTTTCTGATGGACATGTGCTGTCATGATCAAGGAGAGGCTGAGCCCTCCTCCACTCCATCAACAGTGCAGCCTCTGAGGTGCATGCGAGTTGATTTGACAGATTGGGATTGTGATAATGAAAATTTGTGAGAGAGGAAGAAAGCAAGAACACTCATTTGTAGGTCTGGGTGCCACTTGCTCATAGAACCCAGTCCCTTCTGGCCTTCCTCCCAGTGTACTGTGTCCAGTGAGTATATTTGTTTATTATTGCATGATTGTAATTCCTTGAGAGCCCCTGCACTAATCTACCAAGAAGAATCTTGTAGTGCTTGCCTGAAAATGTCTGATCATGGTTGTCAACTCCTTGCTTGGTATAATTTTTGCCTAGCATAATGTGAAAAGAAAAGACCCAAATCCTTCCCCACTGTGCACATTCCCACTCTTCTCTCCCCTCATCTTTAGTGTATAGAACCCCAGAGTGGGCCTTGCTTTCCAGCACTCTCCTGGCCCATGATCCTAACAGATCTATTCAGCATGACCTTAACTGCCGGGATCAATTTAAAAGCAGCCACTTCACAGTGGAGCTCTTGAACTATTAGTTCTATACTTAGTACTTTAGTACTCAGTCCTTTAGTACTTTCCCTTGCTCCTTTTTTGGGTCCTCCCCCACCAGCATGAGCTTCTTTACCAGCAGAGGTTGTGTCTTTCACTCTCTTCCCCCATCACCTGTCTGTTGCTCAATATAGTCATTAAATAAGCTTTAGCATTCCCATGCTGTTTACCACTCTGTGATGGGATGGGAAGGTGCAGAAATGCTAATAAGGTTGTCAAATGGCCATGTTATTCCTTTATAGAAGTTGTTTTATAGTCCTTAATAATAATTTATAGTAAAAGCTACTCTTTACTGAATGCTTACTATGCATCCAGTACTATGCTAAGTACACACACATACCCTCAACTCCTCATTATCCTTAACAACCACTGTCCCTATAAGATGGATGATAGAAGCCATGTTTTACGGATGAAGAAACTGAGCTTTAGAGAAGTGTAAGTCATAGAGCTAGAAAGTGGTGGAACAGGTATTTAAACCTAGGCCTGCCTGACACTGAAACCTATGATTTTAATAACCATGCTGAACCTCCTTGATAGTTAATTTGCTGAACATTCCTGTGAAAGAGAGCTGAGTCACTTACGTTCCCTGGGATTTATAAGTGAGACATCTGTGTTAGCAAGGGGCATTAGTAGCATAGTTTAGATTAAATTTAGCTTTGGGATTAAAAAGAGCAAAGACAAAGAGGAGACTTAAGGAGCTTCTGCCACTTAACTTCCTGGAGCTGATTTGCTTTTAGCCCAGTGCTGAGGAATCTTTACTCTTTGAGTGTAGAGTGGTTTCAGGTCATTCATAATCTACACAATTTCTGAGAAATTGGTCTGTCCACAATTCCAGGTTGTTTAGGGTGGGCCTGGGAGAGAGGGTATGGTTTAGTCCTGGTTTCTGGGGCCACAATAAGGTAAGCTCAAGATGATTCCATAACTGACTTGGTTTTTAAAAGGTTCTCAGGTTTTAATCATTCAGCAGGAGGCTTTCTCTTCAGTTTAATTCTTTACCCTGAACCTGGATTTATATCATTGGGACTTTAGAATTTAGTTGTGGTTGGGTGTAAGAAGAAAGGGAATGCAGTTTTCGGCAGCTCTTTACTGATCAGTCAGTCATGTGGGGTCCCTGTAATGTAGAAGAGCAGCTGCCTCTCTAATTCTCTGCACAGAACAGAAATATTTGGTGGATAGCTTTGAAATGGGAGAGAGAAACTTCTGAGAAAAAAAAGAGTTGTTGGGGTAATAAGATTTTGAGGAGACAGACCCTTCCTGTATTCTCCCCTGGGGGCAAGAATCTAGCCAGACTTGAAGGGCATTGCCTCAACTAATTTAGTTAAGTGGCCTGTCCTGGATTAATAACTTGGGCAGACTTCCCAGTGGATTTGGCGAGGTATTGGGTTTCTCTCTCCCCAAACCCTCCGTTCTCTCTCCTCTGCACATGTATGGTAACATAATTACAGAGAGGTTACTTCTTACAAACAGACAGCCTTTTAAAAAGGAGTGGGCTCCTCTTAAAGAGGATGGAGAAAAATTCAGAGGAGAGAATGGAATTGTATAGTCCTGTCATGTTTTTGAAATGGCAGAGTTGGAGGAAAATGGTAGAATAGAAGTGAGTAGGCTGGTTTCTCTCTGTAATGGCAAGGGGGGAGGAGGAACGGTGGCGGTGTCGATTTCAAGCATTGGGCATTGGTACTAATTTTGTGCTAGAGAAATATTAAACTGTCCTTTTGCATTTGTTCGTCCAGATTGCATTACTAAGCATCTGGTCATTAAAGAACAACCTTCTCTGTGAAGGTCAGAAGTTATAGTCTTCCGAGTTTGGTGGTCAGGTGTTCAGAAATATTTCACAGATTTAGTTGAAAACCTGAGCAGATGCTCCTGCTGTTGTTTACCCGTGGGGATCGGGTGACATTCTTCTCCCTTTTCCTCTTCCCCACCCCTTTGGGAACCAACCAATCACACAGAGGAATGGATTTCAGTTCCTCTCTAGCCTCCCTTCCATAAGGAGTCTGCCTACCGCAGCTCTCTGGAGCCTTAGCTGAGGCTGAATGTTTAACTCTTAGGTGTCTGAATCACAGTGAACAGCTAACATTGCAGTTAGCTTGTTTTCTTGTTTGCATTGACTCTCAGAGCCCATCCGCAAGGGAGTGTTCCTAACGAGGCAAGGTGCAGTGTATCGAGCTTGAAGGAACTGATTTTTAGCCCTAATTCTGCCAATAACTAGCAATGTAACCTTGGGAAAGTTACCTTACCTTTTTGGACTTGATTTGCTTTATGCAAAAGAGAGGAAAAGGAAAGGGAGAGAATGAGCATTTATGGTGTATCTATATATATTCTGCTGGCTTTTTATGTATCACTAGCCTGGGGTTTTGGGAAAAGCATTTAACCTGTGTTGAGTGCCCTTTCTCAGGCAGTTTGCTTTTTATTTGTTACTTTATTAAATTCTCACAACTCTGCAGGGCAAATGCTATTCACCCAATTTTATAGATGAGAAAAGTGGAGGCTAGAGAGGCTGTCCAACTTGCCCAAGGTCACTTAGCTAGGAAGGACCATCTGGCTCTAATGCCCAGACTTTCTTCCATTCCACTGAGCTGGCTAAAACATCCCTGGAAGTCCTGCCAGAATTTTCACTTTAATTTCTGAAAGCTTTAACTCCTTAACAGCTTTTAGTTCTGCCCTGTAGAAGGACCGAACATTACTGTCTCCTCTTTCACAGCCCTCCTGCTAGAGCAGGTCAGTGGCTTAGACATTCCTCCGTCACCTGAAAACAGCAAAAGAAGATGGCACAGCAGTCCATTTTCTCCTTCCTCCATAGAGAAGTTCTCATCCTTTATAGCCAGCTCCACCCACTCTCTCATAAGCCCCCTTTTCTCATGCAGGTGCAGATAATTTATTTTCTCTTTGCCTTATGTTTCTGATTGTCAAATAAAGTTACCTCTGGTTTTAGGGAGAGGTGGAATTTTGAGGAGCTTTTTATTTTTTTTTAAATCTAGCCATGGCTTTTCTGTTACATAGATACCACAATATTAGGTTTACTGCTACCTGGAATTCTTATGATATATATATCCCTTGTTAGAAGCTCCCATTTTTTAAGATCTTGATTTTTTGCTTGTAACTTATCCTACCATCTGATTTAATAGTTACACCTTGCCCAATAGAACACTTGTGTTTCTCTTCCTGCAATTTTTACTTTTAAATTCACAGAGAAAATAGCTTTCTTTAGGTGAGTTCTTACTGATATTCTATTGCTACCAATTAAAAAAAATTATAGTAGAAGCCCTAAAATGTCAGATTTGCCAAGTAGTCATTTTCTGTCATTTGTTGTGGGCTAAGAAAAATTGCAGTAGGCCAATCTATTAACAACTGTAATTTATTAAGCCAGGCACTGGTCTAGGTGTTTTATGTATGTTATTTCTAATTTTCTTAATAACCCTGCATTTATAGGTGACAAAACAGAGGTTAAGAGAGGTTAAAGTACTTGTTCAAGGTCCCTGCTAGTGAGTGGTGATTTGGCAATTTGATTCCAAGTCTATTTCACTTCCAAACCTAAGTTTGTTCTTCAGTGCCGTGCTGCTTCTGGAAAATGATCTTGAGAGCTCATTTGATCATCCATGCCTATGCCTCTGCTCTGATCACCCCAAGAAGCCCAAATGTCTTTTTTTAAAAAGGGAAATACCATTTTATTTGATAAACTTCACAGTTGAAAAAAAATTAGGGAAAGTATTTTCTGGTGTTTGCTGGCTTTTATAATCAGTTGACTTTTACTGATGTTTAGTTTCAATTATTTTTGCTGAAGTTTAAATCCATACCTTCTTGTTACAAGTGAAAATGCTGAATAACTAGCTACTGATCCTCACATACTGGAGAGTTAAGGGATTTCACTGTGAATTTTTTCCTAAAGCTAGGCCTTAAAACAGGAGTAAGACATAGGTGGATGGAGAAAAGCTTGAAGAATTTTCTTGAGGGTAAGGAAATGTTATTGTTCTACCTCATCACTTGATACATCCTGTATTCATAGTCTCTTTGAGCTCTGGGAAATGATGATGAGAATGCAATGAAAGGTGGGTTGGTATTAATTAATGCTCATGTTTGCTCCCTTCCTCTCTTCAGGATTGCTTGTGATTCAACTCTACTACCCATTATTTTGGCCTTTCCTAGTTGTGAGCTCTGAGAGATTCATATAAGAGAAATATACATACAACGCCGTCTCTGCCGTCCGCATCAACTCACCAACTATTTCAACAGTGTTTACTGCATGCCTGTTATATACCAGTCACTTGGCATGACATTGGTGGTACTGAGATGAGTAAGACATGATCATTGCCCTCCAGGCACTCACTTTTGAGTGGAATTTGTACTCTGATTTAGGATACAAGACCTACAAACATGGAATTAACAGCGAAAGACCGTATATGATTAAGATTGTAAAAAAACTAAGTGAACCAGGGATGGCAAATATTACTAGAGTTCAGAGATGAAAGAGGTTAGAGTTTGCCAGAGCAGTAAAACCAGGATTCATTTAAAATTTCATCCAGGGTATGGAGTGGGGAAAAGCTGGGGTGAAATGGGTTATGGATCATGCTACTGCTAGTGAAAGAAACAGTGAAAATGGCTCACTGGATTAGAGTAAGGTACTTGTGCCTTCTAGAATTGTTGATGGAGTCATAACCAGAGATAGAGGGAGGGTGAGTCTACCAATTAGCATTTTAAGTGGGGAAAGTGAAGACACTGGCAGCTAATGTAAAAAACAACTGTTTAATCCCTGAGATCACAATTTTTAGGAAACATTTAATAAATTTCTTAACATTTATCTTTTGGGTCCCTTGATTAGACAATATGCTATTCTCTATATTAAAGCACCTTGATACTTACTCTTGTTGGGTTTTTAAAAGATGGAAAACTAAGATAAATCAGACACAGATTAAGATACCAGTAGACACTGTTACCATTCCTGTTTGCCACATGCATGGATTACTGTGTAGCAATATTTTTAATGTGGACTATTTGTGAGGTTCTCTCCCCAAAAGCCCACCAAATGAAGAACTCTTCTCTTTCTTAAGTTCCTGAAACTTACCTAAAGGCTTCCAGAAAGGAGATTCTTTCCTTCTCCCTTCCCCCAACTTATAGTAGCTTAATTTAAGTACCCTGTGGAGATAAAGATAAATGTGGGAAACTTCAGGATGAAAGGAACATTAGAGACCAGAGAAGTCCTGGGAGGTCATATCAGGCCTAAAGTGGAAACTATGTTACAACCTAAGCAAGGAGCAACTGATAGGTCTATAAATAGGATTTTATCTCCTCAGAAAATTTTTGGCATGGTTGTAGCTTCCCATGTGGGGGATTATTATATTTACTAAAAATAAACTGTGTTTCAGAAATAATTAAAGTAAGTCCCACTGAACTCATTTATATTATTAAAAGTATAGTCATAGCCTGAAAATAAGTTTATAGAGTTTGGTATGTACTAATTTTTAGTACTTTGATGTTGAAGCCCTTGGTTAGATCTGGGATAGAATGGTCTAGCCCAGTGGATTAGTTTGGATTAGATAGATTACCTTCTCAGAAAATAATGTTACTTTAGTTTTTTCTGCTAGTTCAGAAGATCATCAACCCCCTTTTCATGCATTCAGACTCACAAGTTGGAACTGTAAGATAAGTGCACCATCCAGGGAAGGTGGGATACTTCTCATTCTCCAGGAATCTCACCCGTTAAAACTGCTGGGATATGCCTGTTAAGGAGCAGAAAGGTATATAAATGGGCAGTGGTCTCCCTTCCATTGATATCCCTTTTGGGAAACAAAAAACCCTTAAGCTGTCTGAGTTTGTTTCTCACACTCTTGTTATCCTGATTGTAGCCCTTTAAATTCTTGGCATCTGTCTGCCTGTCAGCTAATCTCTGACACCCCTAGATAGCTTGTTTTCTTTCTGTGAATATATGTGAAATTTGTAAAAAGCATTTATTTATTTTGTATCCAGTTAGAAGGCTGTAAAAATATGAAATTGGGCAAACAGTGAAATTGCTTAAGCATTTGACCATAGAATACTTTTTAAAATATAATGAATTAAACAACACAGTACCAATATGACTCATGTACAATGAGTGTATGAATTAAAGTAGTCCCAGAAGTGGTCTCAAAGATGAGTTAATGGCTTCAAGAAGTAATTCATTTGCTTTTTTCAAACTTTAAATACATTTTGGAGAAGTTAAATCATTTTAAAGTACAGAAATTAAGTGATTAAGCCACTTTTTAAAGCAAAAAATCATGACATTGTTTAAATATTTATAATGTGATTATTAGTCACCAAAATAGACTACATGTGTACTGCCACCTTACTGCATAGGTTAAAAATTGTCTTGCCACATCAGAGGAACCCATATGTTACCCTTATTTCTCAAAGATGGCATCCCACTTTTTAATGATAGGTTGTTGCATTCTAAGTAGAAACTATATGTATGTGTTTAGTATTTTTTTTATGAATAAATTCTTTGAATGAAGAAAAATACTGCTAGCATAACTTTAAAAATTGTTGAACTACCTTCTGACAGCTTGTGAAATGCTAAAACAGGATTATATATTTCAGATGCATCATATTTACTAATTGCTTTAAGCCTTTTACTACTGTTGTTTTTTTTTCCCTCTGATTAGCCACTTAACTCCCTTCTTTTTTCCAGTGCTTTAAAGAAGGAGACTGACGTTCCTGATGTAATACTTTCTGAAAGAGAAATGGGAAAGTTGGTGAAAGAGGCTTGATAAGGTCACTGAATTCCTTGGGCCTCAAACCCAAGTTTTTGCCTGTTTAATTGCTTTTACCTAATATTATTTTGTTTCACACTTACTAATTGGCTGTTATGGTAGTCATTGTAATGGTAATGATAGTATTAATATATAATGCTCTGTTTACAGAATAGTTTAACATACAAGATGATCCCAGCTTACCATGGTTCAGCTTAACGATTTTTTGACTTTATGATGCTGTGAAAGTGATGTACATTCAGTAGAAACCATACTCCAAGTGACCATACAACCATTCTGTTTCTTACTTTTAGTACAGTATTCACTGAATTATATGAGATATTCAGCACTTTATTATAAAATAGATTTTGTGTTAGATGATTTTTACTAAACTTTAGGCTACTATAAGTGTTCTGAGCATGTTTAAGGTAGGCTAGGCTAAGCTATGATGTTCAGTAGGTTAGGTGTGTTAAATACATTTTTGACTTAAAATATTTTCAGTTTATGACAGGTTTAGGGGAATGTAAGTTGAGGAGCATCTGTACTCTATATGGGTCTGACAACATACCTGTAAATGTAGGCATTATAAACCCCATTTTGCAGATGACGAAAATAAGTGTATATGTTTGACTTTTTCTTATTGCTAGAACTCAGGAATAACTTAGTTAAAGTTTTATTTCTGTTATTTTGCTGTGGAATGGTTAGGGAACAGTAGATTGGGGGGCATACTAGTTGACTTCTTGGCCTAGTGCCTAGACAATTCCAGATTCTTTGATTATCACTGTCTTTAGGCACACTATTGATGTGCCTAAAGCTATCTGTTATTTCAAATGAAATCGAGTTTTGATTTGTCTAAATTAAAATAATTTATTCTTGAAAACATCATTTAGGATTAAGTTCAGCAGCGTATAACAGAAAACTCCCCGAAAGAGGCTTAAACAAGAGAGAGATTTATTTGTCTTTCGTGAAAAAGAAGTCCCAAAGTTGGCAGTCTAGGATTGATACGGTGTTCCATGGTTATCAAGAATCTAGGATTACTTCTCTGTCTATAGGATGTGGCCACGATGGTTGCTAGGCTTCAGCTATCATTTCTCCATTTCCATAAAGCAGTTTGAGGGGAGGAAAAGAAGAGTGTTCCCTGCCCTACACAAGAAGACTTCTAGGAATTCCCCTATAACATTTCTGCTTATGTCTCATTGGTCAGACCTTAGGCTTATGGCCACACCTAGCTACAATGGATGGTGGGAGATGTAGTCCTTTTGGGGGGAATGTGTATGGTAATGTGATATGATGAAAACTGGGGTTTTGTTACTAAGGAAGAAGGGAAGAAAGAATATTGGGAAACCACTAGCATTCTCAGCTTCAGAGACTATAGAGTGACCTCACCTTGCCTCACATCTGGTGCAGAGGACCATTCTGTGGCATCCCTGGGAGATTTTCAACCAGTCTTTGCCCTGTTTTCCAAGATGATTTTTTTAAATTGAAATGTATACCTCTTTATGCAAAGTTTTTTTTTTAAATTTAGTAATAGGAAATAATGATAAGGATCATTGCAGTTTCCATTTTAAGTTCAACTTTTGAGTTTTCTTGAAATTGATTAGTTTATTGGGAATTCAAATGATATAGAATGAATTTTTTAGTAACAATAAAAGTATGAAATATGTAAGTGTCTGGCCATTGGTAAATGAAAAAGTGTTATTTTCCCTTTAGTTTTTTGAAGCCTAGATAAACCACTGGATTATACATTTCTTGGGGGGTAGAGAACTTGCTTTTATCAAATTTAAGATTATTATTATTTTATGAATAAATAACATATTTACGTGAGTCAGTATTCAAAAGGCCCAAAATGATTGCATGGTGAAAAGTTGCTCCTCCATTCCTGTCTTCAGTCCCCAGTCCCTTTCCAGACCTAGAGAAAGACATGGGCATTTTAACCTTCTTGTGTATAATTCCTCCTTTTTTTCTTCTTTTTTTGTGCAATACATCATTCCGAACCTTTCTCTTTTCACTTAATGATATACACAGTCATGGATCACTTGATGATAGGGATAAATTCTAAGAAATGTGTTGTTAGGAGATTTTTTTGTTGTGTGAACATTATAGAATATACTTAAACCTATTACATATGGTATAACTTATTACTCGTAGGCTACAAAGCTGTACAACATGTTATTGTACTGAATACTGTAGGCATTTGTAACACAATAAGTAGTTGTGTATCTAAACCTATCTAAGCGTAGAAAAGGTACAGTTAAAAATATTGTAGTCTATGGGACTACCATGGTTTATGTGATCCATCATTTACCGAAACGCTATGTGGTACATGACTGTATTAGAGTATTTCATAATGGTATTTTAAGAGCTTTTTCATCCCCCTCCCCATGAGGCTATACTGTATAGTATCTCATTGTACAGATGAGCCATAATTAGTTCATTAAATAGAAGGGTCTTGTCTTATTCTCATATCTGTACCTGCTCTGTAAACATTTGTTCATATTAGTTGGATTGAACTCTGGAATTGAATTTGACTATGCAGAATATTTTAGGAATGAGTTCTTCGTGGTTTTCTAACCAGCTGAGAAGATTTTCCCTTCTTTAAGGACCAAGATGTTTACAATTTAGTTCTTTTGGAAAGAAATCCTTCAAAAATTATATAACTATAAAATTTATTTCTTAATAAAATAGTGGACACTTTTCTTAATGGTTTTAACACAGTTGTCAACATCATTTATTGTTTAGGAATGTAAAAGAGTGATATTTCAGGAGCTCTTGCTGGTTTTGCCTTATAAATGACACAATTTTGACATTTGTCTTTTAAAAAAATACCTGCTTTTTAGATTTTTTTCTCTTCATCTCCCTTGTTCCTTATGTGTCTACATCTAACATAGTATTCCTTTTTCCTCTAGTATGTATTCCTTACAACTTCCTAGTTACCTTCCTTAATTTGCTTTTTAAATTTTTGGTGGGCATGTAGCCAGATAATCAGGACAGAAATATTCCTAAAATAAAAATGAATAGATTCAGAGAGAAAGTCTGATGCAGCTTTCCTGGTGATGAAAACACATGACCATTTTGGTATTTTGGATACTTAGAGGGCCTTTTTGCTTCCTGGTTGTTACCATGTTCTAGAATAGCTCTGTCCAATATATCAATAATTTTCCCTGGTGATAGAAATATTTTATATTTGCCCTGTCTATTAAGGTAGCCACTAGCTTTATGTGGCTCTTGAGCACTTGACATGTGGCAAATATGACTAACTGAAATTTTAAGTAAGTTAAATTCAAATAGCCACATATGATAACTGGCTATGTGTTGGATGACATAGTTCTAGACTCTAGTTACTTAACTTGTATAGAACAAGCTTGATTAGAGGGGAGCTTGAATTGAGATGCTATTATTTTATTGTGTTGAGAAGAATATAATTTTGGAAGGGAGGCAATTTAGAATGTTAGTGATCAAATTAGTTTACGGTAAATGATTAAATTGGAACTACTTTTTCATATTAATATGAATTATTATTTCAAACTGTAATATTCTGAATCCATTGATGCCAGCATATATTATGGTTTATAGCTATGGCAAAACCGAGTTCTTTTGGTAGCTAGGGTGAAATTAGTAGTACTCTAACTTTATTTATAGGACTTGGTTAGACAGTTGCCTGAGTGCCAGAAATGCCTACAAATAACTTTGACCTTCCCTAACAAAAAGTCAAGGGATGAAATGTTCCATATTAGATCTCAATTGTATTTGACATACACAAAATATTACTTTCAAATGGAGAAATCTCTAACAGAAAACAAGTGCATAAATAATTAGAGATTTTGATAACTGCTAGAATTAAAATAAATGGGTGAGTAATAGAGAATATGAGATTGTGGGCAAGAACCTCCAATTAGATAGAGTTTATTTGAGGAAGTGCTATTTAAGCTGATATCTGAAAGATAAGAAGGAACCATCCTTGTAAAGAATGAAAGTAGGGTGAAGAGAAATTTCAAAAAGAATAAAGAGGCCGGGCGCGGTGGCTCACGCCTGTAATCCTAGCACTCTGGGAGGCCGAGGTGGGCGGATCGTTCTGAGCTCAGGAGTTCGAGACCAGCCTGAGCAAGAGTGAGACCCCATCTCTACCCAAAAATAGAAAGAAAATTAAT
>CAUYSK010086792.1:0-35055 GCA_963575035.1 Avahi laniger | reverse complement strand
GGCTAGAGTGCCGTGGCGTCATCTTAGCTCACAGCAACCTCAAACTCCTGGGCTCAAGCAATCCTCCTGCCTCAGCCTCCCGAGTAGCTGGGACTACAGGCAGGCGCCACCATGCCCGGCTAGTTTTTTCTATATATTTTTAGTTGTCCAATTAATTTCTTTCTATTTTTAGTAGAGACGGGGTCTCGCTCTTGCTCAGGCTAATTTTGAACTCCTGAGCTCAAACAATCCACCCACCTCGGCCTCCCAGAGTGCTAGGATTACAGGCGTCAGCCACCGCACCCGGCCATGACAGATGTTTTATTTTTATTTATGTACTACAGACAAAGAGCATATAAGTAGTTGTATCCACAGATAGATTAAGGAGAAAATGTCAAGACGGGTTTACTCAAAAGAGAAAGATCCACTAAATCATGAATTTAATAATTCCCAAAGATTTTAAAATTTACAAAACTTAAAACAGAAATAGCTTATGTATAACTTAAAATTGTGTTGAAAAAATAATCAAATCAAATATTGAACAAAATACCTCTCTTAGCTTATAAGATCATTAGTTTTCTTGATTGTCAAAAGATTTTGCAGAAGCAAAAAATTTCTTTTTCTTCTTTTCCGGGAAAACTAACTTGCGAAATATACGGTTAAGCAGAAAAAACTAAGTTTTTAATGACATTTTTAGGATTTTTCAGATATTTTAGAATATGAGTATGGGGAGTAAATATCCCCAAATGAGAAAGTTTATAGCATTTTTGAGTTTTTTTGATCATTTGCTTCATCTAATTTTAATTTTTAATTTTTATTTTTGTTCATTATTATTATTGTTATTATTTTATTCAATCACTCTTAGAAACTCATATTTGTTGGAATTCAGCTCTGGTAATGTTCTGCTCCACCATGAAAATGATATATAGGATATAACATGGAAGAGATTTCTGGTCCTACAATTACAGTGTGCGACTTTGAAGGCCCTAGATCAAAGAATAATATATTTCCTGATGAGAAATGTTTTTTGATAAAAATCTCATTCAGTTAAAATCCAAGCACTGGCTAATGTTTAAGGCAGTTTGAGGCATGTGGTTTATTAAAACACTATGGTGAGTAATCATAGTGAGCTGCCACTACTGATCACAGTGCGTACTATAGTCCTGATGAGTTCAGACAAAAGGTAAAAAAACCTTTCATACAGGTTTGGGAATAGTTTTAGAAAGAGAGACAATGAATACAGAATAGCCATCTGATAAAAACATACAGAATTTTTTATATAAAATATAAGAGCCACAGTGAAAAAGTTAAATATGATAGAAACAAAATCCCTTTATGTCAGAAAAGAAAGAGTGGTTTCCGGTGAGAAACATAAATCCCCAAGCTGATGCCATGGAAGTCTGGAAACACTAGGGATATAAGCAATGGAAATAAACTTCAGACAATTATTTTATCATCATGTGTCCAATTAGGGAACCTGAAAATAAGAAGCCTGACGAGCTGTCTTAAAAGTGTCTCCATACTAATAAATGCAGACTAGAAAAAAGTCTGCTATGACCGTAAAGAAGCAACACAAAATATTAACTCTGTTTAATATTTTGAGAAGAAAAAAAGTTTTATTGTGTAAGTATAGGCTAGAGTTAAATTTTCCACCACTTACATTATGCGGAAATCTTCCAACAGCATTCTTGGACTGATAGAACTCCAGGGACACTTAGAAAAACTTACAAAAAAATTCACTCTTTAGCAAAACTTCCAGGGGAAATGGAGCCCTCGTTCACCACCACTACATGCACGAACATACACACACACACACACACGCACACACACACACACACACACACAATCTCTATTGGTCTTATGATAAAATTTACCAACTACACCTAAAAATAATTATCATATAGAAAAGAATAATATATAATTAACAGAAGAATTAGCATTCCCAAAATGTAAGTTAATAAAACAATTTGAAAAAATTATACAATTATATTTAAAATAATTAAATGAAATACATAGAAATAAAAATAAAGGAACACAAACATGAAATAAAAATTCATTGCACTAGATTGCAAAGTTGGCCACAATTTATTCCCTACCAGTATGTATACCTATTTAATATGACTGTGAATCTCTAAAAATCAAGAAATAAAACCTATCTCCCCTTTTTTCAGTTTATATTACTCTCTTGACTCACTTTGTCCTATGGTATGTGACAGAAAAGATGTGCAAGTCCTAAGTCAACATCTCAAGAGGTTTTGCAGTTTCTGTTCTTGATCTTGAGACCTTGATACTGAATTGTGGATAGGTCTGGACTAGTTGGCTAGATAATGAGAAACCACACGGAGCTGAGAAAAATCGTTCAATCCAAGGACCCCTAAACAAGCCAGGCAGCTGAATCATCATCTGATTTTGTGTGCCTAGCAGAAAGCAGAAAATATTTATCTGAGCCCAACCTAAGTTTGCAACTCACAGAATTGTAAGAAATATATTAACACCTGGATATTATCTTAGGCCAGTAATTTTGGGATAGTTTGTTTTACAGACAAAACAAAACAAAACAAAAAACCTAACTGATACATAGGCAAATGCAAAAAAGTACAAATTATTTTTTATAAAAGATTAAAAATCTAAACTGAAGAGATGTGCATTGCTGATCAGAGGATAAAGATATTTTTGGCTTTAGTGACTGAGAACCAGGCCACTATGTATAGACCTTAGCCAATAAATTAATGCTTTTGTTTTTAAATCAGTCAAGATTCTTTGTGCCAGAGAGGGACTTTGTCAGCACTGGAAAGAAATCCACTAGGAGAGATGGCTTACTAAACTAATTGAACTCTTGCATGGATAAAGCAGGTAGAGGTGATGGATCAGCTCTCTAGAGAGGAGTCCAGAAACACAGATGGTTTCAAGGCCGACGTATGCTGCTGCTTGTAGTCAGATAGCATGCACATAGATTGGCACTCTTGGACCAGTGTTTATGAGATCCATGTAGAAGAAAAGTGCTAAAGTATACCAGTTAAAATTCTGACTTTGTCTTCCTTCTAATGAAAGTACTTGGAAGAAAAGCTTTAGAAGAAGGCAAAGATCTCTGCAGAATCTACTTTTAAAAATTGGATTATGAGTTTAGTAAAACATATTAGGATGAGCCTAAGTTTTCTGTTACATTCTGGGATTTATAACATGTCAAAAGGATTGTCATTGTCAGTTATTTACAGGAGAAAGCCAATTTGAATGACAACAGTTTTTTTTTCATCTAAAATCATAGAAACCAAAAATAAGTGCCATATTATTTAAAAGTTCTGAAAGATAATAAGTACACATTCTACATTCTATATCCAGTGCAAATATCCTTCAAAAATGAAAGAGAAATTAAGACATTCACAGGCAAATGAAAACTAAGAGAATTTAAAACTGACATAATTGTCCTTATAGAATGGTTAAAAGTTTTCTAGTTAGAAAAGAAAAAATAGCAAAGGAAGACATAGACAGAGAAAAGAACAATAAATAGAAACAAATTAAAGAAAATATAACAGACTATCTCCAGCTATAAGATTTTAAAATAATATTTGATGAACAGAACAAAAGTTATAATCTGATGTGCTCAAGGCAAATGCACTGAATATGTAAAGAGGAAAAAGAGAACTAAATGGAAGTAAGATTTCTATACTTTGCCTGAAATTGTAAAATATGGATACCAGTGGACTGTAATAAGTTATGTACATATGTGCAGTATAATACCAGCAACAACTATTGAGAAGCCCATGCAAAGTGAAACACTCAAAAATATTGTTAATAAATCAATATAGAATCCTAAAAATAAGACTGTAAGTAATATAAACAGGCAAGAAAGGAGAAACAGAAGAATGAGAAACAGAGAAACAAACAGAAAACAAATAATACAATTGCAGACTTAAGCTCTAAAATAGATTTTAAAAATCTGAATTGAAAATGATCTAAATACACCAATTAAAAGACAAAGATTTTTAGACTGAAATAGGAATAATGTCTAGAATTAAAAGGTGACTCTTATCATTCACTTTTAAAATGGCAAAGAAAAATCAGCAACCCCCATTTAAAAAAAAATACGAATGTTATTTAGCTGACAATTTACAATAGAGGAAACAAGTTAGTATGAATAGATGCCCGTTCTCACTGCCAATTCGGCAAATGCACAAACAAAAAAATGATTTTCTACTTTATCTCAAAGTGATAAAAATTGAAATGTTAGATTATTGGAAAATGTCAGGAATGTGGGGATGTGAGGATTGTAAAACACCGCTGGTGGGAGTGTAGACTGGTGCAGGTACTGTGGAAAGCGATCTGAACACTATCTGGTTAAATTAAAGACATGGAGAGCGTATGCCTCAATAACATTGCTACTCTGTTGCCGACATTACTTGTTACACAAAATACTATTACCCATATTTCTTTGTTTTTTCTTTATCCCATACAGCCCTGCACATTGTTGTTTGACAGTAACGATTTCCAATAATTATGTCATGGTGAATCTTGTAATAATGCTGTTACATTCTAGTTCCTTAAAGACTATTGTACACCAGCTTAACTTATGAAATGAGATTAGGAAAGTAGCTTCTTTTCATAGGAAGCTTGATAACAAATCATTTATAATTGAGGAGTACTTCTGTAGAAAACCAAACTCAGTATATTTTGCTTATTTTTACCTGTCACAATTCCAGAAAGAGAATCTTCCAATTTTGTGCCATATATTTACATTTCTCATTCTCTCTGCATTCATTATAATCTTTGAGCACCTTGAAAATGGTAAAGCACTACACACACATACAGTAAAATTTGAAGTCTCTGCTCAAATACACAATAAAATTGTGCTTCTGTCCAGAAATAAAACCTCAAGTGAACTACTTAAAGTGCCTCATTTTCTTGCATACCGAGGGAAGCAAATATCCTTAATTGAGCTCATTCAATGAAAGAGTTCTTAAGACATTTCATTTACATTTTTTTGTTCCATCTAAGCTAACTACCCAGTGATTTTCTTTTCATTTGTCTATGTTTTACATCTTCAAGAATATATTAGAAAACCAGAGTATTTATTTAAAGGCTTTTTCAGAGAATAAATGGTTGTCTTTTAAACTGAGAAATTTGACAATTTAAAAAAATAATATTCCTATAATTTAATAGAGAAAGATTATGATGAAAAGGAATTGAATTTGCCTTTTGATTGATGAGAATGGAGACAGTATTGTCTTTACATCAAGTCTAAGATGACAATTCACTAATCTTCTCTAATATTCTACTGGCAGCCTTCCTCCTAATTTTATCAAGTGGCAGACATGTCAACAGCAAACAATTACAGAGGTATAATTCCTATCATATGGAGTTATTTTTATTAGTTTATTAAGTTAGCTTCATCTAAATATGCAATCAATTCCAATTTTTATTTAAAGCTACATTCATTTAAACCTATCTTATACCTGTACATGGGTATGTGAATCTGTCAGAATTGAGTGTTTTGCTCTGATAGGACAAGTTCATTAAAAATGACAACAGCAACATTTTAGCTGACTGGAGAGATTTTTATTCTTAGCATATAGACCAGTCATTTGGCTTGTGAAATTGGTTTCAAAAGGCTTGCCACAAAATGGCTTTGACAAGATGTCACACTGTGAAATGTGGGTGACAAAATGTATCACAATGAATAGTGTAAAGAAAAATGATGTAAATTAATTTCAAAATAACTTGATTCTGCTGATAGAGGGAAAAGAACATTGAATGTAACAGAAGCATCAAGGATAGTCCCGAAGCTTAACAAATACAGAAATAACCATTGGAAGAACATTTTAGATTTCAGTTTTCATAGACATAGTAGTTGAAATAATGAGGAGAAAAGCTTCAGAAAAATGCAGGCAGAACTGTTCATTCAGATTATGACTAGAGAGTTTGAATTCTCTTATGAACCCTTCAGTCTCCTGAGAGGTGAAAAACAAGTTGGAACACCCTGAAAGTGTCAGCCTCGTTTTCTTCTGATGTGGTTACAAGAGTGTTCAACTTTGTAACTGTTCATTACATTGTGCTTGTATGAAGTGGACACTTTTTAAATGTGTGTCATGCTACATTGTACATTTTTAAAATCCATTTATTTTCAGATTGCCCTCAGGTGCCAGTCCAGCAGTGAGGCTTCCTTCAAGTCTTTCTGCTTTTTATCTAACTCTAGAATCTGAAAACTAAGAAAATTAAATGATTTCATTTCACCGCTAGTTTTATTTACCTGTTCAAAAGAAAGAGAAAACGAGAGGTATGTTAATTGACTGCTTTCCTGGCACACTTAATATTCTTCGAAAGGCCTGATTTCTATTAACTAATATTTCTCTAGTTTTAGATGTAAGATTATGCATGAAATGTACTTACTGCTTTGAGATTATTTCATAGAAGAGGTAAGGAATATTGAGCAAATCTTTTTGGAATGCCCTGCTCCATATAACTTTTGATTATAAAGTTTTTTCCTGGAAATGTCTCAAAAAATATCAACCAGTACCCTATATTTTCCAGTTCTTTAGAGGAAGCCCATATTACAGCATAAAAAGTCATTTTTTTAAAAGTAAGCATTTACCAGATGCAAGTCACTGGTCTAAATGCCCTAGGAGAGACTTGTAAAAAAGAGGATCTTCTAACTTAGGAATTTAGGTTAACACAGGTTAAGATCATGAACGTTAAAATCAAACAGCCATTGTTTCACAATACTGAATTGAAAATTCAACTTCTATGACCATGGACAAATTATTTGCCTTCTCTAATAAGAGCCTAATAATAATGATATCTTCATGAGGGTCAAATGGTCTTCTAAGTATCGACAAAGAGGGACTTAACATTCCCCTCAGCTTAGCTACATTTAAAAGGCTTCTTACTGACTCTAGGCTCCTGACCTTTCTTTACTTAAAGCATTTACTTCAGAAAACTTGTAATTGTAATTTTTTTCTCTGTCCCTTTGAAATGTAAATCTTTAAGAAAATTTCTTACCTGTGTTCCAATCCAGGACTGTCTTTTTCAAGCCTGTGGAGAGCCATCCCTTTGAAATGTAATCGTCAAAGAAGATAGCACACCTGTCTCCCAATCTCCTGTGGAGGCTGGAGCCTAACTTAGATGGGCTCTTTGCTCTAAGTTGTAGAACTATCTCCTGTCATGGTGATACAAAAACATTCACTTTTCTTTGGGGTAAGGCCAATTAGCAAACACAGATGGTCTAAGTCTCTCCCTCTTCCCAGTTCTTAGAAGCTCTCCCGCAGTTGGTATCAGTGGAGTTGAGTTCAAACTTACTTCTGATCTCTCTCTCCAATTGCAATGGCCTTCATTAAGATTGTCCTCACATGTTTAACTTTGTCAAGTGTAATTTTTGCTTTCTTAATGTTTTAGGTATACAAATTCATTTAATGCTCACAATAATTTAATCAGACAGGTGCTCCATTTGATTGTCAGTCCTAATATTTTTATTAATTGCAAACTTGTCACATAATTTCTTACATAAAAAGTTCAGATTCTAATTCAGGCAGTGAAACTCTAGAGTTTTTGCTTTTAATACATACATCATAACTGTCATTTTATCTTCGTTTTTTATCTGATAATAATATTTACAGAATCAGGTTTTGTAGAAATTAGAGGAAACAGTGTGAAGTGCCAGTCAAGTAGAATGCCCTCTGTATCATTATTAATATATTTTAATTAATATTAATTAATATCACTGATATTTTAATAATTACCAATTGCAACCTATTTGTATACAATATATTCAAGAGCTTCTTTTCCTAGAAATGTTAAAGAATTATTCTAAGATAATCATTTCCTGAACTAAGGGAAGACCAGGAGTTAGGTGATTTGATATGCCAATATTTTTTAAATAGTATTACAAAATAAGTTTGATTCTAGGATATGAACAAATTCTCCACCTATCCCACCTTTTTTTAAATAACAATAAAGCATTGTATAATCAGCTAATAAGCTTCAAGCCTGAGAATAATTTTCTATTGTTGCATGTATTCCTGGTGGAAAAAAGTAATTATTTTAGACACCTAAATATAGAA
Organism: Avahi laniger; assembly: GCA_963575035.1. Taxonomy (NCBI): domain Eukaryota; kingdom Metazoa; phylum Chordata; class Mammalia; order Primates; family Indriidae; genus Avahi; species Avahi laniger. The sequence goes on along the minus strand of CAUYSK010086792.1, from coordinate 27,025 downwards.
TTAATCATCAAGCAACAACACAGATATATCTCTGAAGAGATTATTTACCACGGTACCAACTAAGCCTTTTCCACAGTCAAAACATGTACTACATTGATCATCAAGCCACGCCCTTGAACAGTATTCAGCTCTCTAGGAGAGGGGCACACAGATTCTCCCCTCAAACTGTTCCGTATCTTTTTCTTTGAGTGATTCATTACCAAAACCTATTTTGTGTGTGCACATCCATGTGTTTGTGTATATGTGTTGTGGGGGTGATAAGGGAAACTTACCCTTTACCTTGGAAGGTTGGCTGAAAGATCAATTCATAATTAAGGCAGATTAATAAGAAGGGGTCTATTTACCATGCATGCACGGAGAATCACAGAGAGATTGCCCAATATCCTGGCGGAGCCCAGAAGTTTATATACCCTCATTTTAAAGGGAAGGGGAAGATGAGAAATATAGGTAATTCTGTTTAGGGGCAATAAATGGTTACTAGGGAGGATGAATGGATGGAGGGAAACAGCTTTACTTGTAAATGATTTTCTTTGCAGATTAAATTAACCTTAGAGACAGGTATTATATTTAAAATGATGCAGGCCAGATCTGGTTGCATTCTTGATCTTCTTTCCTGTAATATATTTGAGATAACAGGGAAGGGAAGGAAAGTCAATTGTTACTTTGATGGGTGTGATCTGGGTTTATGCAGACCAAAGGAAAGCCCTTTCCAATGCTTGTTGTTCTTTAGGGGCCTTTCATTCAAAATACTCTTTATACCGACGAGTCATATTTTGTGGTGAAATTTCCTGAGCTCCTTTAGTGTATTAAAAGGAAAAGTAAGGGAAAGTAAGTTGTAGTAAAAGGAAAAAATAAAGACTATTTCTTTCCTGCTAAGTGGAATGATATATCCAGGAAATCAAAGGCATGATTATTAAAAAATACATGATAAGCAATTTTTATGAGAAGCAGCTATGCAAATTTTAAATGCTTTTCATTGCTGTGAAGGGTAGCTAAGACTCTGCTTGGAGCAGTTTGGGGGCAGGGTGCCCCAGATTTTCTGCCTTTGTTCTAACTCTATAGCTCACTGAGCTCTCCTGTACTGGGGGCACTAAGCCAATAGGGAGTGCATGTGTGTGTGTGTGTGAATTCACACACACACGCACACACACTCTTCTCCATATGTACAATTCCTACCCAAGAAAAGCCAAACACGTTATCCACGGTCATGAGGAAGTGATTCACCTTTGTGAAATGAAAGTAGAGGCAACACTTCCACAAAACAGTACCATGAGAGAATGAAGTCCCAGACTAAACTGAGACCTGTACTATTTCGTGAGAATTTTAGTAGATTTGTGGGGTAATTGCTCCCTAAATTTAACAATGCTTTCTCCTGTAGAGTTTTGAAACTGATTCTTTTCTCTAACAGAGAATAGCCTGAGGAAAAAATAATGGCAAAAATATTTTCTTTAAAACTTTCCCCACTCTTTTTGAGAACTGAAACCTGCACCCCTGCCTCAGGCCAGTGGTTGGAGGAGCACATAGGAGGCCTTTCATTCTTGCATCCCAGGTGGTGTCCGCCCCCAAATGGGGGCTGGTGGAAGTCACAGGCTTTGTCTTTGGCAGAGATAGGACAATTAGAGTAATTAACCATAATAGCACAGAACCGAGGGGCCCTCCCTTTAAAAGCTCTGTATTTCTGCTTATGTGCAGGAAATTTGGATTTTGAGATGAGAAAGTTTGCCATTTTTCCTCCTTTGTTGGCAAAGTAATAAAAAGTTATCTTTCCTTCTCTGCAAAACACTTGCTCTCATTCTTCCAATACAGGCTTGTGGATGGACAAGTGTCGAGTTTTTGGTAACGTTTCTATAATAGTCACAGAGAAGTTATTTTTCTACCTATTTCCAAAGTTGTTGTTGACAATGTTTAATTTCATGTGAGTCCTGGCAAACAGTAACATTAAGTACTGCTCCCCTCACCTCCAAATTTTTGTGATTGGAAAGTTCCCCTGTTCATCTGTGATGAGGCCAGACACAACCATTGAAATTTTTGGTTGTTTGCTTCATACGGATTGGCTGAACTGTTTGTCCCCATTGATCCATAGGAAAAAAAGGCTCGTTAATGGATTGACCAAGTGAGACTTCTTTCCTCCCTTGGACTCTTGAATTTTAACCTATCCTTAGCTTGGGCCAGCACACAATCACTCCTTAAGTTTGCCTACTGAGAATCAGCTGACCTCAGGGAAAGACATTCCTTGATTAACTATTTGATTATATCACCCCTCATCCGTGTCTTCACACTCTGTTCTTTTTACTGTTGATTACCCTTCCCTATAAAACAAAGTCCTTTTTGTCTATCCCTTCCAAGAAGTGTTTGTAGCTCTCTCTATTATAATTGTCTCCCTCCTCCCATTACAATTGTTCTTCTCTCCTTATTGCAATAATCCTTTCCAATAAAGTCTCTCTTTACCTAAGACCAGATTTGTTATTTGACACTTGCATATGTAATTATTTTATTGAAATTTAGAATCATTGAATGCCAGAGCTTAAAGGCCAGGCTTAAAGGAGCCTTAGAACTAATGTAGTTGGAGTTTTTCATATTTAATATGCATAAAAATTACTTAGGATCATATTAGAATTGAATGTCAGATCAGCCTGACTCCTGCAAGGGAACATGGTGCAATAGAATTAGGACATGTGTATTAGATAATACAAATGTTTTAGATTAGTTTTTCATTGAACACAGATTGATAGACACTGAATCTCAATTGCCCTCTTTTGCGGAAGAGAAATGGAGATTATGTGATTTAACCTGAGAGCGTGCAGCTGATCAGTGAGCCAGATTTGCAACTTGACACTTTGATTCTCAAAACATTATGTGTCCCATTACACAATACTGTGTCTATAATGTAAAAGTCATAGCACCATTATTTTTCTAATGAAATCATAATACAATGTCTTATGACAGGCATTTTCTTGAAGTATGTGAAACAATAGAGAGCCCTTTGGACATGTTAATACATTGGCATTAATTATTCAGTGCTAATTAGTAGCATAACACATTGAATACTGTAGTGAATTATCCTCAAAATGATTATTGAAAATATCATTAAGACTTAATTTGCATTCTTTGGAAACATTAAGATATCATCTGTCTTATTTTTACTGAGAAAAATATATTCTCATTGCACTAATGATTACTGCTCTATTCAATTAGTTTTAAAACAATCTAATATTTGAAATAATATACAAAGAAAAACTTGAAATTTTAAAAAATACACTTTAACATAAAAATAAGGTTCTATCTTTTCTTCATTGAGAAACAAAAGTGATAAGTCTCCAGGGTCCAATTAAATGCACATAATAACATTAAAAGACAGAGGGCACTCCAGTAGCATGAAATAATGAATAAAGTTTCTATTTAACACGGATCCTTTTTGTCTGATCTTGCTTCTCCATTTCACATTTATCTTCACAACTTTTAACAAATCAGAACATAACATACTGGAGCTCTCAGCTTTGCAAAAGAAGATATAGTAATTTATAAAGGAATTGTTTTGCAAATTGGCATTGGACAGTCATTTTGCAGTTGCTGTGACTGTTCACAAATTTAAGAACAAAGGAGTGACTAGAATAGTGTGGGAACAAATAGCATTTCAGGGAATAAATTTTTATAGTTCCTATTGTAATGGTTACATTAAATAAAACATAATAAAATCCTATATATTGGAAAAATCCTTCCTAATATTACTTTGCAACGTTTGTGTGAATAACACGTGATCTCTGAGAGTTGACTATAGAAAGATCTAGATCTTTCCTGAAAGTCAGCTTACTTGGTAACTACAGAAGCATGTGGAAGAAATTTTATGAAACTATGCATGGTTGAAATTTAAACCTATCACTGTATCATAGTCTTATAAATTGTAATTTGACTACATTGCTTCCATTGTGTTTACATGGGTCTATGTTTTATATATTACTATGGAGTGTGAATTTTCCCTTTATCTTATTTTTAAAATGTTATCCCATTTTTCAATTCATTCTTACATACTTGTGGACAAATATATGTATCTATATCCAAAGAGCTAATGAAATGTCAAGTTTAAACTAGCTGTTTGTTGTCTCATTTTGGTTGTTATCCATAAAAGATGGTTTTCTTCCAGGGTTACCAGCATGAAAACACTTAAAATTGGAATAGTATCAAGGGAGAACAATAATTTCTGAGTTTTTTTTCTGCCACTCAGATACACTAAGCATGAAGCTAAAGAAAGACAAGGAAAGAGGTAAGTAGAGAAAAGGAGAGACATTTTCAAATGAAAAATATATGTGCGGAGAGGATTTCTGGACAGTTCACTAATGCTTGAAACAAGAGAATATTCATTCTAAGATTATGCCGTTTAAGAAATGAACTGTAATATCTGGGAATTGTTACACATACATTACAGTATTACCAGTGATCCCATTTTCAGATTATGTTCTTTATCTGTAACTTAAGGCTCTTGCTGATATTTTCATATTAATGACATTTCGCCATAGATATAATTTTGCAATACCATTCAGATGCTAGATAAGGAAGTGTTATAACCAATCAGTTTATTTAAGTGAGAGTTTCAAAGCTCTCATTATATCCAATCTTTTCACTTTTCCTATTATGAAAATAAATCTTGGAAAAAACTCCAAAGGTCATGGATTTTTTTTTTTTGATTTCAGCATATTATGGGGGTACAGATGTTTAGGTTACGTATGTTGCCCTTGCCCCACCCTCCCCCTCTAAGTCCGAGTTTCAAATATGTCTATCCTTCGGGTGATGCGCATTGCACTCTTTGTGTGTGCATATACCCATCCCCTCCTCCCTCCTCCTGCCCCCTGCCCAACATCCAATAGATGTTATTCTTATATGTTCACTTATGTGTTGATCAAAGTTGTATTTCCAGCTCTGTCAAATATTGCTTGTGAGAAGTTGAATACATCTTTTTTCTCTCTTAGAGCTATAGTTCCTTCATCTACAGAATCAAAATTCTTCACTTTACAGAGAATTGAGCATGATAGCCTATGTGAGTAGATGTGTGTTGAGCTGTTTTATCATGGAATAGGCTATTTTCTGCTATTCAGTTCTATCATAGGTAATGGTTGCTTTTAAGCATCTCAAAAATTGGAACAACTTACTCCATGAAAATAAATGTTACACTACTTTTTAAAATCCATAACCAAAATTGTGATTTAATTTTCTATACATGAAAGATGTTCCTCTTCTTTTCTGCTTTTTGGGCATCTTTAGTAAATCACTTCTACTATGGTCCTTAAATTATCAATTGAAGACTAGCAGGACTAAGATTTTAGCAGACGATTCCGCTCTGGAATTTCAACTGGGTGTGAGATTTTTAGGTTCCTTGGCAGAATGAAAGGTATATCTGCTTGCTCCAAATTTAGAAAAAAATAATCTAAATAAAGAAAGAATGATGTTATTGGAGTGATTATAAGAAGGAATTATACAGTACATGTTAAGAATATTTGATAATTGTTAGAATTTGCAGGTAAAATTGATAAAGTATAGAATTGTCAAACATAAGAGAACTGATAAATTGCTTGAGTTACTACAAAGGCAGATGCTGATGTGTGAAACTTTTTCTGAATTATTAGTCTCTGATCAACACGTAGGTAGGAGAACAAGAAATGACTTAAATTGGCATTTGCATCTGCAATTGTGTGATGCAACTGAAATGGATTTATTAACAGTTATTTATTAACAGGGGTTATACTTAGAAATCAAAAGTTATTTAATTTTTTAATGCAGAGAGAGAGACAAAGAGAGAGAGAGAGAAGCAGAGAGGGGCAGAGAGATTGGGAGAGAGACAAAGAAATTGAGAGGGATTTATAGTATACTCATATTGATCCCATCACCAAACTTAAATGTACATTCCTGAGAATATGTTTGAGAATTTTTGTCTGAAAATTTAATAGGATTTTTTACTTATAATGATACCTCCCTTCCCACTGAGCCCAAAATTGAATTATAAAATATTTAATTATACTTCCTGCAGATGTGCTTCTTTATAAGGGCCAAGGCAACCTGGAGAGGGTGTGAGAACTTTCACAGTTCTCCTAATCCACCACTGCCCTTCTATTGCAAGGTCTCTGTCATGTCTTCTCACCCTAAGGCGACATCTCGCCCTCATCCTTCTACATGAACCTGCACAGATAACCAAGAGGTTTCTTTTTAAATAGATCCCATTCATGGGAAAATCAGGAGCCTTGTATGGCTTCAAACACCAGCAGTATATTAACATACTTCACCATCACTCCTACAATCACTCTTTCCTCAACTTCCAGTGAGGAAAGTACTGTAGCAAATAAGAGGAAATCTGTGTGATTGAGATGATGTCAGACACGGGCAATCTAAAAGGTCCTGTGATCCATAAGCCATGCAACAGCCTTCCAGAAGGACAGAAAACCATCCAGTATAGGGCTTGTGCTTTCTCCCAGCAACATGGCTGTATGAATGTCATCATGATTTAGTTGATAAGTTGAAAACCAAATCTGACATATATTAGTTATTTAGGTCAAGGTAATACATGTGAAAAGTCTAGGCTCTGTGAAAACTCAAGAGTAGTTAATTTTTTTTTGAATAAAGATATTTGCAAGACTCAAACTTAATGAGTGTTTGGAATGCCTCTGTTTATGAGTACCGGGTCAGTCTCTTCCTCGTAGTGGTGTAATTATTTTCTTTTGAATCCCACTTTTGGGAATATTTGACTTTGGATTTAGGAAATTGTGGGTTTCTTGATTGCCTAAATTATTTCTTCTATATACTTTCTTTTTTTCTTTTTTCTGAAACGCATCATTTTTCATGCTTTTGTTATACCGTGTCTGGACTCTTGCATGCCCAAAAATATTGGTTGTTTATTTTTCTTTCATGGCACACTAGGGTCTGTAAAAAGAGTAGGCTTCATAAGAGTGATTGTGGCCCAGCTGATTTTTTGTTTGCACTCACAAAAAAAAATAAAGCTATATCCTCTGGATGGTAACCATCTCATGGTTTTTTTGCATACATATAGTGTCAGGGTCAGGGCTTATTATACAGGGTTATAATATAACTTTGGTCATTTTCAGTAATGATGAGAGTTGCACACTCTTCTTTATTAATAAAAAGCATGTCTGTGCAATGAATAATCTGTCTTTTAGTAAATTTCATGTGGCGGATTCCTCAGCATTACTTTGATTGCACATTGTAGACTGTGCACATATATGTGTAAATGTCTAAGACAGTGGCATATAGTAGGTGGCACATAGTGACATTTATTTAGTATTGCAATAAACAAAAAAGAGTCACAATAAATACATTAAACATCATTATTTCTTTCATAATCTATTTGAGTTTTTAAATTAATTCTGTATTTCTGGAGACCCAAAGTTGTTGGTAGAAGGAATTGGGTAGAAAAGTAATTGGCAAATACTACTCAGAAAAAGCAATTATTATAAAATTTTTGCCTATTTGTCTTTGAAATGTACATTTCTCTGAAAACCCTAGATATGTTCATATATTTATTCCATGTATAAGTATCTCAATTTTGATTAAGTGAAACTTAAAATGCTTTCCACCTATCTCCTTCCCTACGCCACCATATGTTGAGAAAATGATGATACCAAAAGAGAAACATATTTGTGTTTGTTTATTTTTTTGAGTGTGAAAATAAAGATTACAGATGATGGGTGTTAAATTCCTAAAATGAAGAAATTAATACCAAAGGATGGATCATGGGAAGAGGATATCCCTTTCCCCCATATGGATTATACACACTGTCCAAAAATACAAAAGAAAACATTAATCACTAGATTTTGATACCATCAGGGAAAATAGGTTAGATGCCTAAAGGTCAGGATTTCAAAATACATCACAATGTAAATCTTATTGTTATAGATATTGAACAAGGATGTGTCATAAGATTACAATGCTTAAATAGTCTGTTTCCTTGGAAAGACCCATAATGATTATGAGTTTCAAAGAAATCAAAATTTTTTTTCATAATAACAAAGAAAAGTGGAACTTCTCATTGACACAGCTGAAAATATTAATCTTTTAAGACAGATTAAAATATTTTAAATTAAAAATTAATGGTCAGGGTTACTATCTGTTCAAATAATTTGATAATATCAACTGGGATGAGGTTATGCAGAAATTATGATGGAATATAAATTTATTGCAGTATCACAATATTATAATCTCACAGTATTTTTGACATATTAAGGCCAGATCATTAGTAGACAACACTTTGTCATCCTAAGCCCAACTTAATGTATACAATCAGATGTGATAAAACTTAATTTAATTAAAAAATTGCCAGAATTAAATATTGTACTCATGGGCACTTATTGGCTCACTCAGTGACTGAAGGTGTGAAATTGTGCTACATGAAAATACATTCATAGGCATAAGCTTAAAAGCTTCTGAATAATTTGAAATCATGTGTATTCAATCCTAAAAAAGAAATGAGAAGCCACACACACTACATTTCACATGGTAGTGTACCACACAAAAATTTATAGACATTTGTACAGAATAACCTTGTATTATTTGATTGATAAAAATTTATTGAAGACCTATCAAGTGTCAAGTACCATATCAGGCAACAGGCATCCAGTAAATAATAGACCCACCTACTTAGGGAAAAAGGGAATGGAAATGTTGAATGAGAAATGTCACCACAGGGATGGGAGACACAGAAAGGGAAAGGCAATTTGGGAAAAGAGAGATGTGCAACAGCAAAGAAGTATGCAAGGTCAAAATGTGACTTGCTACAATTAGCATTTAAATGTGAATAGAATTCAGAGAAGATCAAAATATGAGATCATGAGAAAAGAAATGAAACTAGAAAGAGATTAGGAACAGAATGCCAGGGCTTTGCGTTATCCTAAGTGTATACAATTTATCTTGTAGACAATTCACATATAGCATAGACCTTAACTATGAAAACAAAATGCACATATTAGATAAGAAAGAATTCATAGACTTATTGGTAGATTAGTTACAGGACAGGTGATGAAGAGGAAAGAGATAGAGATTATTATCAAGTATTTGCCTTGGTAGACTTATTGAATGCTGACACTGTTAACCAGGCAGGAATTACCAGAGAATAAGCATGTTCATCAATAAATAAGGAAGACAATAATTTTGATTTGGCACTTATTGAACTTGAGAAGACAGTTTTAAATATATTAAAGTATTGTAAGAAAAGTACAGTAGAAAAACATAAATTAAAATTTAGTGATAAATAGATCATGATTGACATTGAGATATGCCATACACAAAGCAATTTGAAAGCATGGCGATATCTGGAAAGTGATTAGATTATAAAAGAACACATAGGACATCGTGTTAATCTTCATATTATTTTGTTATGAGAGCTTCAATATGATTATGTATTTTGAATTGAAAGAAATTAACATAATAACTACACTGTTCACTGGTATTTAGAATGATATTTATTAATTTATTCAATAATACATGAGTGCTTACCCTGTGGCAGGCATTGTATTGGGAGTGACACGAAATGACCTGAATGAGGACCTTGTGCTTAAAAGCTCTAGTCGATGATTTCCTTGATTATTCCATAGATCTGTGCTATAGTTAGAAAACCAAAATGGCACTATGATTGAGAAGGTAATAAGTGCCATAAAGAGTGTTTTTATAGGGGCCATAGAAATTCAGAGGAGTGTGAGATTACTATGAGCAGAGGGAACAAAGAAAAATGCCACTAGTCTGCTGGCAGTTGAACTTTTTTTCAAGGTTCAGTTAAGAATTGAATAAATGGATATTTAGGAAAAATCTATAGTAGGTGGAGAAACATGATGCACAGACACAGGTGGGTGTATAGAAAAGTAAGGGAGGCTCACGGCAAAGAGGTTTGTCAGTTCAACAATGTAAGAGATGGAAGAGAAGCAATGAAGAATAATATTGAAAATATGGTTAGGGTATAGCTTATAGAAGACATAGAAGGCTCAGATAAAAATATTAGATGATATATTTTGAGTGAGCATGCATAGTCATGAAATATTTCTCAGTAAAGGACTGTACTTCATAAAATTAACTTTAAAAAGGTATACAAGATGAAATATGGAACAAAAGAAGAGAGATAAGAATACTAATTAGGAATCTATTGTCATAGACCAACTATTAGTGAATTCTGGAAGAAAACAATGAAAGTGAAAAGATCAGAGTCTTGAATTACTTCCAAGGACTGTTGGAATAATTATAAACTCATTTGAAATGGATAAATAAGAGAAAACTTAAAAGTTGTGATACTTGTGCTTGGGGTGTTGCAGTGCTTTCAATAATAGGACAAATCATTAAAGATAATACTTAAAATATTTTGTAGCTTCTATGATATGAGTATTGATCAAATGAAACGAGCAATGGCTTGTGAGCGATACTGTTGGGTACCAGCACTACACTTAAAACAAAGAGAGGAGAATGTTTGAAAGGGAAGCAGATGTGCTAAGTGTTCAAGACTCTTTGGGTTTATGTTGCTAGTGGGATATCTCTTTTTGATGTCTGTAGTCGCATGTAAATGGAGAATGGGACTTCATAGTCTGAGGTATTTCATTTGGAACATATGTGGAAAAATACCATTTAATTACAGAAAGTGACAATTTCAGTTGCAAAACACCCTGAAGCCGTGACCATTGCCAGTAAAACATGACACAATTTTGTTCTGCTTATACACACTGAGGAAGATGGTATTCGCTGATTTATTTTTTAGTAGGGGCATAAAATATACTATGTTTTTTTCTCCACCAAAGATCTCACAGTATTTGAGTGATATATTTTTGATTATGTACTTTCATTAAGACAAGGAACATAATACATTGCAGTGTAATTGGTAAGGTACAAAATTTTATTTCCATGCATTTTTATGAAAATGACCTTAGTTATTTTCTTACAAGCATTCTATATACTTAATGCTTAAAGTCTCTGAATCACTCTCTCCTACTGTGCAAGATGCAGAGAGTAACATCTTAGGGTTTTTGGTTAAGATTTAAATGGATAAGAGAATGTAAAGTGCTTAACCTATGGAAGGTGCCACAGTAGATTCTTTACAAAATCCAAAGTTTGCTGTGTCACACAGAAGCAGCTAAATGAATTCCCACAATTTTATAGTGTATGCTTCAGAATGGTTGTATTTAACAATACATTTTATATGATGTGATCAATATTCATTTTTGTGGCCTTCAGAGTAGGGGGTGCAATTCTAAGTAAAAAGCAGCCTTTTACCTGAAAAAGATAAAAATCAAAATGCTATATGTGATTGGCAAGTTGGTGTGATTGTCATTCGGGAAAATATGCAGTGCCTGTCAAAATAATGTGGACCTAAAAATTAACAATTGTTTCAAAATCACCAATACAAAAAGTAACTAGAGCACTAGTATCTAAATTCTAGACTTTATAAAAACAGGCAAGAGTGATTTATGTATCCCAGGATATTTAATTTATGATAAGCAATACTCTGTTAGATGCATTAATGTAAGAATTTTCTTAGTATTTAAGTTGCTCTTTTATAGGAGTTAAGGGCCTTAAAAAACATTCTTCATTTGCAGACAACTGCATATTGTACTGATTTATGTGAAAGTAGTCTGATGGAATTAATGTACTTCTTAAGGCAATAATCTCATTGTGAGACAGCAACTTAAAATAATGCTGGACATATAGAGAGTAATAAACATCCCTGTTTTATTGCTGTCAAACCAATGGAGATGTGAATAACTCCCTGTTAGATTGAATTGTTTACATGGGCAAGAATTCCACTTTTTTGAACATCTGTGATGCAAGCCATTTTTTTTTTACACTCATGAACTAATGCCATTGACACACACTTAAAGCAGTGAGTCTCTAGTGGGAAATATACTGAATTCTAGGCCTAATGAAAGACCTGAAAAACTTATATAATTGATATTGCTTGAATCGGATATATTCTAAGAACTCATTCATTTATTTCTCACTTCTATGGTATACCATATTATTTTAAATATACTCTGAGAGATGCAGCCTTTTAATATTTAATTTACTGTATTTATATCCAAATATTTTTGTAAAGGATATTTCTATGTTTTTGATAAAGATTTTAAAGGAAACCATAACCAATAAGAGTATATCAGAGAAAGATTCAAGAAACGATTAATATATGGAAGAAGGATATGTTTCTAACATGTTTTGTAAAGAAATGAAAATAAGTGAAACAGTTTTGCCTTGTAAGGGACAATTTACAATAGCCTATCTCTTGAGAGCTGGAAGATCTTTGAACATACTATAGTTTTTTGGAAATACAGAGCTAGCAGTGGCCTCAAAGTCTAAGATCTTCATGAGATTGAAGGCACAGGGGTAGGGAAAGATGAAGGAAAATGTGTGGACCAGTTGCAAAGACTGCTATTATAATATTGGCATTTTGTTTTTATTTTCTTGATGACCCATATACTATTTTTTCTTGATGCAGAACAAAAAGAATCATTTTGTCATGCAAATTATGTAGCTTATTTGATGCACTTTTGGCACTTCTAATACATTTCCAACAACTACATGGCAATATGCCTCCTATGTACAAGCGCATGCCTCCTGGTTGTCTTTGATACATTCACATGTCTAAGATCATGAAAGTAGACAAGGAGGAAAATAGAACAGAATTCTAGGTCTCCAAAATCTCAATCTACTATTCCTTCCTTTAACCACGGTCTTCTGAAAACACAGCATAACACAAGATCTTGTGAAAAAATCCCTTATCTACTTCTAATACTCTGACACGTCCATGTAATCTCGTCATTTGTATTCCCACTTATTGAAGTAAAGCATCATATAATAATAGTAAAATATTTGATATTAGATTATTAAAATAGTAAACTATGTATATCTTGAAATTCCATCAAAAATTTCTTATGTTCCACATATTCCTCATAATCCGTGAGATAGTATATCAGAATTCTACAATCATCATCTACTCATTGAAAAAAAACAACTTCTCAGGTGGCATTATGTTCAATAAACCAAATTGTAAGCATGATTTTATTGTCTTATATGGGGCAAAATTTACTTAAATTTTTTAGTTAATAATATTTCTTTAACTTTTCCAAGCTTATGAACTATTATATATTTTAAAAGAATTAATTTATTATATATTTTATTTAAGAGTAATAAATACAAATATTATATTTTTGAAATTAATTTTTGCCATTTACTGAAACATAAAAATTGAAGAATATTCATTGTCAGAATGAACAAATGAAAGGTTTTCAAGAAAGGTGAGGTGAAAAATTGTTTAATTTTCTTTTGTAATGGAATTACATGGAAGGAATATAAGCAAATGCATAACTACACATAAGTATACTAATAGGAAAAGTGTTTTTCACTTAAATATAAAAATTGAATATACAAATAACAGCATGATTATGGACATGTATCAAGATATAGAATTAATAAAACATACTTTGTGATAATGTAGAGAGAACATTAGACAGAGTAGTGAAAATTCACACATAATGGGTACAATGCACACTATCTGAGGGATGGGCACATTACAACTTTGACTCAACTGGTACAAAACCAATTTATGTAACCAAAATATTTGTCCCCAGTAATATTTTGGAACAATAAAAAAAAGAAAAAAAAAGAAAAAAGAAAACTGAGCCCTATCTCCAGGAATGTATAGTCTCTGAGTCTTAGTTTTTAAATGAGCAATGAAAACTAGAGAGTATTTTAGATCTCTTCACATGCTAACATTTTGTAATGGTGTGTGTGTGTGTGTGTGTGTTGTGTGTGTGTGTGTGTGTGTGTGTGTGTGTGTGTGAGAGAGAGAGAGCATGCATGCACACGTGTGTGTCCATTACAGGAATGATCACCTCTTGTTTATTCCTAACAACAAAGTACACCATTCACAATAAATAGGAGCAACATGAGTTCACAATATATGAAAAAATCTATGGGAGAAGATGAAACAAGGCCCATTTAGCCAGATGAATTTACCAGTAGCGACATCTATAATGCAATAAATAGGCACTACATTTTTATCACAAAATAAAGATAAAACATTTTTATTCAGTATTCCTTAGAAACAAGGGTAAAAAAGAATCATGAACATTAACTATTTAAAGAAAAAATTCTTTGTTTTGATATTGCCATGCTTCTTTCAGGAAAATAGTAAACTTCCACATAATTTTCTTATTCCTATGCCAAAGATAATGGCAAATTTGTTTTAAATGAATTGAGGAATTCATGACTTCCAACAAAAGGGGCATAATTAAATTTGCCATGTATGTTCTTGACTGCTACTATAAGAATATAATAAGAATTCTTCTTTCAAAATAATAACTCAGTTCTCCCCGATATCAGTAAATTAGTCTTTTATTCATAACTAATTAACAATTGTTATGTAATTATTGGATAAGAGAGTGAACTTAAAGAATAAACAAAAAAACTCAAAATAACATTTCTTCTGATAAATTAGTGATTTGGATAATATTTCCACTATTCATTATTAAAACATGGCAGAAAGTGGTATAAAATAGGTTTTTACTTTTCTTCATTCTCCGCTTTTTTCTTTTTTTTCTGCTTATTTTAAAGAATGCACATAGTGTAAAAAATATGTCTGTAAATAGGTAAACAAAGATAAATAAAAGTCACTCCTTCTTTGTCCCCAATTCTATGTTCCAAATAAAACATAATCCATATATTGAGCAAGAGGGCCCACTCTCCTGGGCTCAGTTCTTTAGACACCATGAAAATTATAAACACACAAAAAAACATGTTTTATAAATAAATCATCACAATTTCTGAGCCTAGATATCCAGCATTTAATGCTGCCACAACACGATCTGGAACCCTAAACATATATCACTAGAAAAAACTTTACCTGCCTTCCTTGTTTTATGTCCTTGAAGTAAAAGGGAGTTTGATCCAAATACCATGAGTGTCTGTGAATTGCGTACTGCCAAAGTAGGAGATAACGACTTTGATTGCAGAGAGGATTTCAGAGGAGTGACACTAAAACAATTTTATTTACTTGTCAAATGCTATTTCTTGGCACGAATTATCGTTTCCCATAAAGTACTGTCTCCCAGTGGTACTGCGATTTTCTCATGTCTTTCATGTTCCATTTAGTGGTTTCAGAGGTCGTCACTATTTGGTACACTATTATCAACTATTTCCAGTAGCAAGTAAGAGCAATTTTAAAAAGTTTATAGGACACTTGCATTTGTATTACATAGGTCCGTATGTCACAGGAATGATGCACAAAAACGGTTATATTTTATCTTCTTATTTGGATCTACTATATATTGCCTTAAGAAATAGCGAAAATTGTGATACAATAAAAATAGAAAGTTGTACATACAAGTCGACTATTTTAACGTTATCTGTTATAATAACACTTTATCTTATTGGATCAATGTTAAGTTGCGTATCATTGGCGCATCAACAGAACAATCAGGCATGCATGACAATAAGTGAATTGATTGCCTTTTGTGAATTGCCGAATTTCAGTCACATAGAAACAAGGATTTTACACATATTTTTTACTTTTTCTTTATTTTTGGTTGTAAGGTACATTAGCATAGAAGTAGACTATATTTTATTTAACTGTTTGCTATCTTAGTTTATTACATTTTAAATATTTAAACATATTATGTGTCTTCTTGCCCTGGGCTCCTCAATGTTTAGGTCTACACCTACCCAAATGTGACCCCTATAAAGCTTTCTGGTATGGGGTCATCTGAACAGCACTTTTGAATCAGGAAAAAAAAAAATAAAGAAGTTAATTTCCTTTTCCTATTTATCAGTTTTAGGAATAATATAGTCTAGCTCCAAATTTAAAGATATAGTACTTATCTCTCATATGATGTCCAAAATCTTCCTTCTCTATTATTCTTGCAATATTTAAAATTAGATGTTTATGTTTAGTTATTGTATTTGTTAATTTTACTTCTATAAAGGTATTCCAATTTCAATTTCTTTAGGTAACAGATTTATGCCATACCTTTTTCTTTATGCAAGACAAATAAATTTATGTTCTATACTAGACTCTGTTCTCTCTTTGGCTATTTAAACTTTACTTGTTTATATTACTACATTTATAACGTCAAGGTATGGAATATTTAGGTTTTATAAGTGCAAGTGAGCCATGTGTTGTTGGTACTTAAAGTAACTCCGAAAATATAAAATTAAAAAAAATTGCTCATAATATTTTTATTATGTTAATATAATTGTTGACTGCTTGTCCAGCATCCACTTTGGTCGTGCAAAATTTCTGTGGACTATTATAAAAGGAGGAAAATCATTTTAATAGCCTAGAATACTTCCACTACTGACCAATTTATCCAGGGTAACAGGAGAGTGATATTTCATTCCACTTTTTACCAAACAGTGATTTCTTTAAAGAAGTAGATTAATCAAGACATAACAAATTAGGCATACAGGTAACTTATTCATTCTATGGGCTTAAACATAGTCATGATGTAGATTTTCTGTATCCAAGAAATTTTCAAATATGCTGGCCTAAATTTATAGTTTTACATAAAACCAAAATTTCTTCCTCTATTTCCTCTCTAACCCACTTTGGCTTCTGTCCAATATTTTCCAAGGAGTTCTTACTATGCCTCTGACATAATGTAGAACTATAAATGACACTTAATGCTGTTTTTAAAATATTATCTCTTTTTAAAAAGCAAAGTTTCTCTTTCTTTTACATTATATTTTGCTGTTAGTTGACATAGTTACTTTTTTTTCATTCCTATACAATTAGTTATATTTCTTTTTAGAAATCTGTTTCTCTTGAATTACATTTCCTTTTTATTCAACATATTTTTAAAACACTGTGAGACCTAATTAAAAATATAATAATTACAGATTACATTATTACTCTCAAAATAAAATACTGTAGTATATTTGGGTGTCAGGGTAGAAAATTTAATCCTCATCACTAAAACTTGACCACTCAAAGTATAAAATTTGCCATTCCAAAGTTCAAGGTCACATGGATTCTCCTAAAGCACAGAGGGGTTAAATAACTTGTTTGGGGATGCACATCCTGAATGTTTGATTCCAGAGCTTGGCTGCTTTCTGGCTTCCAGTGCTACTGATGAACTGCTGAAATCCAACTGCCAGTTGGATTTATGTTCCGCTTTAGGTAAATGGATCTTACTTTCTGAAAACTTTTAGGATTGTATCTCTACTTTTGCCATAAGGAGATTCCTCAAGAATATTTCTAAGTGAGGACATTTTTCATTCTGCTTCATTCTTGGGAGGCACATACCTCTGTAGATTATTCAAGTCCAAGAATTTTTACTACCACTTTTATGTTTACGTCCTCACATTTTTCCCCCTTCTCCTTTAATTTTATGTGTTCTCTTTTTATGGAATGTCTGTTATTTGGAATATAGAATATCCTGGATTGATTCTGCATGTCACCTGACTTTTCTGTGATTATTCTCATCTTTCCATCTTTTTCTTGTTCTCTATACTGTGGAAATTTATTTTCAATTCATATCCTAGGCATTATTTTGATTCTTTTCCTGGAAAATGTATTTTTTAATTTCTAAGATATCTTTTGTATTCCCTTAGAAGATTCAGTATCTTAGAGATCAGATATCAGTTTTTAGCCTGGTTTTATATTATACTTATAATTTTTCTATGTGCACAGAAGTGGAAGATTAAGTGAACTGGACCTTTCTTTCATATAAAGTTCACAAATGATTTAAACTTGTTATTAAACCACAGCCTACTCATGCTGCCTATATTATCTAATTTAAGTCCTAATTATCCTGAGGTGTCTTCCAATAAGAAAAGACTTATTTTTGATGCTGTTTCAGTACGTATTTTAGCTGCAGTATTCTCTATTTTGGATTACCCTCTTTTATTTTCTTTCTCCCTTACTCTGTTTTTAAGAAATATATGTGCTGATGCTGTCCAATAACCCAACTTCCTTTTTGTTATCAGTTTTTTTTTCTGTATTTATTCCCCTTTGCACATAATTGACATAATTTGCAGTGTAATAATTTGGGAGAAAGAAAATGTAGATACATACAGTCCCATGTCAAATCTGATGCCTGAGAATTTTTTTGTTACAAAGCTATATTTTTAAATTCATTTGAAGGTTTTAAAACTTTATGGCCTCTAGTTATAGAAAATGTTTGATTCATGAATATTATTAATCCAGCCTCAAAGTTTTAATACTATTTCCCTGATCTCTTATTTCTGTGAGATCAAGCAAACATGTAACAGCTTGTATTCTAACCTTTCATGAATCATCTCTTCTCTCCACTCCTTATTTCTACTATAACTGTTAGAAAGTTAATATGTCTTCTCTACTTGTTTTTTGTGACAAGTTGACTGGCCTAGAGTTTTCTGTTTTATATTTTCATCTTTCATTTTCATGGTAAGCAATATATGCTACCTCAAGCCATCTGTTAATGGTTTCCATCTTTCCTTCTTTTTTTTTCTCCATTGATATGCTTGTGACTGAAATATTATCATCTACCTCCGGGCTACTCCAGAATAGACACGGTTCTCATTCATTTTGAAACTCCAATAATTGAAGCCCTTTACCTGCTCATATCTTTCAGTTAGACATAACATTTTTCTGTTGCAAAAAATTTCCATTTTGTTTTAAGATTACAGATAGGCACTAAAGTATATGCTATATTTAAGAATGAGCTCTCTTCCCAAGATTCTAAAAATTTATTTTCTCAACCTCTGACAAGCATGCGCTTCAGATTATCAAAGGTGAAAAACAACAGGTCATTATGAATAAGTAATTGATCTAGTCTGCTCCTCAAAAAAAAAAAGATGATACAAAATTATAATTGAATTTTTCAAAATGTCTTCAAAAGATTTTTTAAAGAACAGAATTGTAAATGTCAAAAAAAAGTGGGAATGAGAAATCCCTAGAGTCACTTAATGCAATTATCAATGTATATATATTTTTAATCCCTTCGGACTTTCAGAGATTCCTAAACTGTATTTATTTTCTGCCTGGATTTCTTAATCTCTAAATCATTATTGTAACACTCCTCCCTTCTTACTTGTCCCCACAGATAAAGTTGGAGGAATCCCAGATTGAGAATTTTACCTTTGAGGGAACACCTGACATTTTTTATATTCTTTGAAAAATTGCTAGGGCCAATTCATTTTGTCTAAATATTATCAACTACTGTAGAATATGGTAGCAATAGGAGGAACTGCTCCTAAAGTGAGAATAATTTGGGCATAGATTTTTTTTGACTCTTCTTTTCTGAGGAAGGTGTTAAAAATTGATTAATATCCCTTCTCAAAATTAAAATGCTTTGAACAGAGTTCAAGTTCTTGACAAAAATAAGTTATGATTCCCTTGGAGCCAAAGAAGTGAAAATAAAGTTAAGTGTTTTCCTCATGCCATCAAGTGAGAACTTTCTAAAAAGTTTATGTAACAGATTATAACTGATCTTTTACAGAGAGATTATCTTTTAAGGGACTCTCTAGTGAAATAACAAGCTATATGATTATTTTCTGCATCATTGGATTTTCTTAAAGATAAACAAGATGGAAATGTGCATTCTAGCAGTTGAAAAATAGTGATCAGCAGTGTCACAGAAATTCCATACACTGACATTTTTTATGGGGAGACTACTCCCCATTAAGGAACATTTACTAGTAAATTAATTTCTATTCTACTGAGTGAGGCAGAAATACTATTGGATGGAGAGAATGGAGGCTTATAGCAAAACTCTCTTTCATTCATACTGACAGGGTGCTTGTGGAAGATGACTACTAATAATTTTTGGTAGAATGCGATGATGTGAAATTAATTGCTTCATTTAACAAACTTTGGGAATCCTGATCAGACATCATTGGTTCTTTTAAAAAAGACAGAGATTCATTTAAAAGGTAAGAGCAATTTGAAAGTCTTTACACCACTCCGTATGTATACATACACACTGTATATATGTATGTGTATATATATACACACATACATATATATATCATACATTTACTTACATTAACAATCTATAGGTATGAGAAAATTTTTGAGATTCAAAATGTGACACCTGGAAAGTATGCAGGATTTTATGCATTTAAAAAATGAGAAAAACAATCGAAGTATCAATGCCTATGTGTACAAAATTATGAAAGTCATCATATAGAGTTGGCCCTTGAAAAACATGGGAGTTAAGGGCACCAACCCTCCATATGGTTGAAATCTGCATATTATTTTTGATTCCCCTAAGATTAAACTACTAATAGCCTACTGTTGATGGGAAGCCTTACTGGCTGACAGTTGATTAACATATATTATGTATGTTGTATGTATTATACACTGTATTCTTAAGATAAAGTAAGCTAGAGAAAAGAATATGTTATTATGAAAACCATAAGGAAGAGAAAATATATTTACTCTTCGTTAAGTGGAAGTGGATCATCATAAAGGACTTCATCCTGTGGTCTTCACATTGACTACACTGAGGAGGAGGAGGAAGAGGAAGATTTGATCTTGTTGTCTCAGGAGTGACAGAGGCTGAAGAGGTGGAAGAGATGAAAGATGAAACAGGAGAGGCAGGCACACTTGGTGTAACTTAATAGAAAAAAACCCATAAGTAAGTGTACCCATGCAGTTCAAACTCATGTTGTTCAATGGTCAAATGTACTTTGACAAAATTTATTCAATGCACATTACAGAGATTTCTATCAGTAAGAGTAGAATTAAGGTTACCAGAGGCTGGGTGGAGTAATAGGGAGTGGGGGATAATTTGGGGATGTTTAATGAGCACAAAAATACAGTTAGAATGAATAAGATCTAGTATTTGGCAGCACAATAGAGTATAGTTAACAATACTTTATTGTATACTTAAAAATAACTAAAAGACTGGAATTGGAATGTTCCTAACACAAAGAAATGATAAGTGCTTGAAGTGATGGATACTCCAATTACCCTGATTTGATGATTACACATTATATGCCTGTATCAAAACATCACGTGCATCCACCCAAATATATACAACTGGTACATACCCACAATAATTGAAAATTAAAAATTAAACAAAAGAAATTTCTTCAGCATGTGTTTAGATAGTAGGCTCCTATTTTAAAACCAATAAAATAATGGTTTAGCTGTCCCACAGTCCTTAGCCATTACATACAGATATCCCATGTTTCTCTGACCATAATCTCCTACAAAAAGGTTGTAAAGGGGAGAAAACAGATCCTTGCAATACTTGCTTTCACTGTATTGTGCTTAAAAGTTCAGCTCCCAAGTCATACAATACGATATCAAATTCCATTCCCAGCTTGTAAGACTGTCTGACCTTAGCAAACAATTCAATATTTAACTTAGATTTTTTATCACTTAAATAGAAATAATATTTATATCTATCTTATAGCTGTTTAAAGGATTGAATGAGAGAAATCAGGGAAATCCTTATCAACAAACTGAAAGAATCAGTGATTACACTTTAGTATTAGCATCATCTTTTCCATATCCATCACTGTTTTTTCATTATAAAATCATGTGATGGCTCTCCCAGTTTCTCATATCCTTCTTTCATTGAAATAATTAAAACAAACAGAAAAAAACACAGCTCACATATTTCCTTGAGCTGCCATTGCAGAGATCTCCAATCTTATGTCTTCTTTCCTTCCTTCCTTTTCTTTCATCTCTCTTTTTTCTTCCTTTCTTTTTTGTTTTTTGGATATCTTCAGAAATGACCTGCAATGCAAGTGCACGCCCGTTCTCCTTTCTCTCCCAATCATCATCACTGATTTTTCTGTTTTGTTTTGTTAAAGTTGGAATTTCCAAAATAATACTAAAATTAGCTTGTTCTCGTTATTTGCAAACAATACTAATTATGTTTCTACTTTGAAATACGCTTTGGCTTTAAGTGTTCTTGAGATGTTCATAATATCAAGGTACTGTTACTATAAATTAACAGAACTGAATTTTATGTTCACATAATTAGTATAAATTTTAGAAAATTGTATATATAGAGAAAGAAGATTATGTACATATAACATTAAATTTACTATAAACTATGTATTTATCTTGGAGAAACAAAACAATTTAAAAGGAATGAACTAGAACAATATATATTATTAATAACATGATTAGATCTTAAAATCAATTGATATGGATAAAAAAGATAAAGTTGAAATATGACTTATGTCATACTATACTAGTTATATATTTTGAAAAACAGAAAACTATAATATATATTGCTTTATATATATCCATCTATATGTGAAAATATAATTTAAAGCATTATTGGTGAAATGATGAGGTACATAGCAAGTTCAAGCTACTTCAGGGAAGGTGTTTGGAAATGAGATGGGGTGGTAATGGGGAGAATGGGTGTTTATATCCACTAATTTTATAATATAAATAGTTATTTTAGATTGTATATTTGAAATGATTTATATTTGTATATCATTATCTCCTCATAAAAATGTCTTATGCCTCAAAGGAAAATAGATAGTAAATTCAGTGTCAAGTAAGGTTAAGAACGGGAGCAGAGCTTTCAATTACATGATTAGAGAATTATGAGCTAACTATAATTTATCACTTTTCATTAATATATCATGCACTAGTTCTGCATATATCAGAAAACCATATGAATATCCTCAGTAAAAGCATTACAAAAATTCAAGTTATTCAATTTTAATCATATAAAATTTAATCTCAACCAAAAGTATTTCTATGACTACTTTAAATAAACTTTGAACAAGGTCCCTTCAGTGCATATTTAGTGTTATGGATTCAATTATTTCTGTTTATTTTTCTTCATCACAATGAAGAATAAATTAAACAGCATTTAATTTATATTCTTGGTAAATTGGCAGCAAACAGTTTGATTTTCTGAATACGTCTTTTTTGTATTTTTTTACTGTTTAGTTAGACTTGGCCTTATAATTTTAAGAATAATATAAAATTCTATGTTCTTTGAACTTGAAATTTATTTATCCATGACTTTCTTCCTATACTAGAAGCCTGTCAGAAGTAAAAAGTACAAAGATCTTTTAACAAGTTTTCAATATGCATTCTCTTTGTTTGAAACTTTGTTCTATTTTCAAAATACTTTATTTTACTTTTTATTTTTTCCTTTGGAAATAGTCAGAGACCAATGGCTTAAGATCCTTTCAGTGAATAAATCCTGTTCTCATGCCAGAGGTAATGTTGTTATTCACTTATGCATTGAATAGTTTACGTATTATTTCAACATCCTAAAAATTGTTAAGGTGACATTCATAAGTCTATGTAGCAATAACTTCCAAAAATGTTAAGTACCTTTTAATGGTGACAGTGATTATAACCATAAAGCATTTATATAGATAAGTCAATTACAATAAATTTACAAATATTGGAGAAGTTGTTTTAGTGGAAAAACAAGTGGTGACACTTGTTAAGGTACTTGCTAAACACTTCTTCTGAGTAGTATTAAAAAGTGTCTTTGAAAATAAAATTCAAGTAAGTCAATAATGGCTACCCAAGTAATTCAGAGCAATCTTCCTCTTGTGAAAAACTAAAATTTCTATTAAAATGTGTAAGTACATATATTATACATTACACTATATACATTTAAATATACAAATTATGTATATATATGCACATATGCGTGTATACACACACATACACACAAATCAAAATCTAGGAGAAGAAAAAAAATTCAGTCGAGTGAGGTCAAGTTTTATGTGCCCAGCACGCTTCCACTGCATGACTCTGCTATCTGTAAGGCCAACTTTTAAAGCTGCTTTTTCTCTTAGTTAAAGGGTTGAAGAGCAATTTTGAGGCCCTTGAGAAGAAAGCAAAAGTTTGGGGTTTAAGATCATGCAAAGATTATGCATCTGGTAAAAAATGCTATGCTTATGCTTAATTGTACTTAGTTCCCTACACTGCACAGCTGCTGCTATCCAGGAGAAAGTTGAATTCAACTTAAACTAACCTTGCAGACACCAAATCCTAACTTCAAGTCATTTTGGTGATCCAGAAAATTTCAATGTATGAAATTTTTTAGGGTAATTTTAAACTGTTGGTGCCCTCACTTGGTTGTAGAAGCAAAAGAAAATCATCTCTGAGAGATTCTAACATTATTCTAGGTCTCAAATTATTTCTACAAGCATTTACTAAAACAAGTTGCCTACTACACATCCTAGATGTTCCAGGCAGAAAATAAGACAAACTCATGTTCCTGAGAACCAATGGAAATAACCGACAACAGGTTTAGCCTACTGAAATTCCAGGTAGTAGAACATCCTTTTTTTGGGAGAGAAAAATCAAATTTAAAAATTTCACACCAAATTTTTTCCTACATACCTAATTTTTGGAATCATTACCTTATACAAGCCACAAAAAAAAAAAAAACAAAGTTGAAAAAATTTACCGTCATCCAATTAGTGTTGAATCATTCCACATATTCATAAAAAGTGCTATCTGAAAAAATATCTTCAATGTAATATGAAAAAACATCATTTCTCAGAAATTTTTGTCACTAGTATTAGGTTTTCTTTCTTTAGAAGTTGTCAAATTACTAATGGGGAATCTGTAATCTATCTAAACATTTGAAGGATGCTCAATAACTGATTTTAAGGGGATTGTTTTATGACTCTCTATGAAATAATTTCATACTGTGAGGCAGCAGGTGGTCTATGCTTCCCGTTTCCAGACTGAAGACTTCTTTTATGTTTCATATTTTCAGGCTATGACTGCCCATTTAAAAGTTCTGAAATAGTATAAATTTTTCAATAATAGGAATCTGGTTCTAGTATTCAATAAAAGAAAGTGTGGCTCAAGAGGAGAAAAGGTGTTTGTATAGGAACACAACCAGGTTTGAAAAGAAACTTGCTCAAATTTGTGGAAGTTTAAGTGACTAAAAATAAATTTACATGACAAACTGACTAAACCTATGACTTAACTACTTACATGATGATATGAAAGTTTTAAACTTTTCAATTATCATTGGTCCTAATGTGCTAGCCAGAAAGGATTTTCAATATGCTTTTGGTGACAGAAATGCAAATTTTCTGATTTTATTTTCTGTATTCACCAGGGCTAGAAGACTGTTCTCTCTATGGATATCAAATGAACAGAATATAGAACCAAGCTTTGGTTCTGTTCAGTTCCCTACACCCAATAGCATCACTTTAGATAATTCTGCCAGGGAGCGCTCATAATAGTATTGCATTGTGTACAAGAGGATGATTCACTTTGCAAATATTCTTTTCTTTGCATTTATACAGACCAATGAGAAGAACTACATTTTTGCAGAATTTCTTATTCATGGATCTCAAATCCCTCAGGAAAGAACATTCCACTTTAAACATGGGGTATGTCTTTGTGCTTTCCAAAGAATAATTTTCAGCAACTCTTGGAATGAAGTAAAGGCATGCTACGTAAACCAAGTTAGTCGCAGAATGCTGACATGCAGAATGGAGGAGAAACTAAATGGATTTTAATAATTTTGTTTTGTTAAATTAAATATTTGAAATCACTCCCAACATATTTCAAAATGGTTGGTGAAAAGTAAGCTTGCTTTGGGAAAACGATTGGGAAATAAACATGAGAAATGATGTTTTAAATAAACAAGGAGGCATCCACAGATTATCTTGTTGCTGTTGTTGTTGTTATTCACTCTCTTTTTCTCATTATGGCAGCACGGCATCCAGGTGCTTTTATAATCTGACCTCTCAACCAATCCTGCTTCATTTCTTACCATGCTATCTCCCATCTATGTCAAGATAGCTCCAATCACAAGGCATCGTTTGGTATTTGTAGGGCATTCCATGGTTTCTTATGCATCTGTGAATTTATTGAAGTTCTTATTCCCTTTGCCTCAGATGATGCTTTTTGACCCCATCTCCCTGGAGAAGATCTATTCTTCAAGAATTTTTGAAATTTTACCTTTTTTTGTGAAGTATTTTCATTCCCAAAGGCAGAGCAAAGCACTCCCTGTGATCCTCCCAGAACACCTTGAACAGACCTCCAATAAAACAGGTAGCACAGTATAGTATTCTTTCTTTAATGCTTGCACTTCATATTAGAGCCTTCAGAAAGGTGGAGACATACTCTGTTTCTTTTCAAAATCTCTGAATAGTTCTTAGCTTATAATAACTGCCCAAAGAAGTTGAAAATTAAATACAATGTAAACATACATTTTATTTCTTTTTTCTTTTTTTTTTTTTTGGCAAAGAACTGCAACTCCAAAACAAAAGACGGTTACCCAAGAGTTTCAGAGCAAAAATGGCAAAACTTCAGTTTTCCAGGGTGCAAGCATAGAGAGGAGATGAGAAAAGATACAAACCAAGAAAGAGCTACGTCATTCTTTGGAGAAATGAAATCGTCATTTCTTTTTCATGTTTATACTCTTGTCTTCCTTTCTCATTCTTTTTTACTTTTTTCCACTTTTTCTCCTTATCGTACTTGACACCCACACACATTCATAACATTGGTTAATAAGGAAGAAAAGTGCAGTCATTTAGTTTTTCCTTTGTCGTCTGTATTTTATTCAAATTTCTTAAGTGTTTGTTTCTTTTTTTTTTCTTGTTAGTATGTCTCTTTCATCTGATCTTCATACCTTTAAAATCATCTAGACAGAATAAGGTTAAGTTCTGAATTTTTAACTGACTATTTTAAGTAAAAATGTAGGCAGAATTATTAAAATATTCATGCATGAATAGGAGAAAATAAAGAGAGGCTAGAGATGTTGAGGAAAAAAATCCAAATATAGAAATAAAACAAAACAATGTACTACTAATTTTACAATGTAAAATAAATGACATCTATTTTTTAGATTTCTATATGCAACAGCATAAAATTTTTTGTGTGGAAGAAATAAAAATTCTGTATATTCACTTCACACAATGTCTGTATAGAATTTTTCTATTCTGTGGTGTCTATTCCTGTAATGTTAAAAAGTTATTTGAGAATGGCTTTTATCAAAGAGTCCCAAAACAACAGATGCTGGCATGGATGCGGAGAGAAAGGAACACTCTTACACTGCTGGTGGGACTGTAAACTAGTACAACCTCTATGGAAAGTAATATGGAAATACCT
>CAUYSK010086789.1:0-81641 GCA_963575035.1 Avahi laniger | reverse complement strand
TACCCACTGACGACCGTCTTCCCTGTAGAGCAGTTATTGGAGGCAAAAACATCAGACTGCGTCTTCAGAACATGAACTCTGTGCTTTTCATTTAAGTGGTGCTATTTGTAAGAAGCAGATGTTTGGAATTAGACTCTATTTTTCTCTGAATCAGGGACAATTCAGGTTCCTTAGATTGCTCTCTGAAACATGCATTGTGTTGACAGAATTTGGACATTCACCAGAAACGTGCACTTGTATGTGCTGATTTACGTCATCCGACAGGAAAGTCCACAGAGTCCATGAGAGTTAGTTCGACTCCCATCAGTCTTTTTCAATTATTTTTTATAAATAAATGCAGCTGTAGAAGTGGTTAGGGAGAGGGGAAACCTCTGAGTAGCAAGATAGTTCTTTTCTCAGAGACACGGGGGATTTAAAGGGAGTGTCACCGTACCAGGTGACATTTCTTCTAAACTAGATGATAAAACTCCAAGTGCCGCTGTGACACTGCTGGCCATAGAACACAGACTCTTAGGGAAAGGAAACAAAATTATCTAATTGTCTTTATTTCCATGCTTTTTTTTTTTTTTTAAAAATCAGGCTTTGGGTTTTAAAATAAATGTTAGCATT
This sequence comes from Avahi laniger, assembly GCA_963575035.1. Taxonomy (NCBI): domain Eukaryota; kingdom Metazoa; phylum Chordata; class Mammalia; order Primates; family Indriidae; genus Avahi; species Avahi laniger. The sequence continues at coordinate 81,032 of CAUYSK010086789.1, read as the reverse complement.
TTTAAAGATATCACGTCGTCAGCTCACATCAAGCCTGTTTTCCAGTTTCAGAATTATCGAGAGTCTAAACCCCAGCCCCGTTCTGCACAATCATTCAGCTCCACTAAGCACCCAGAGCTTCAGTGAGAGCAACCTGCATGTCGATTGCTGGATATCATTAGGAGATTCCATAAAACTGTCCTGAAAACAAACCGCTTCTCAGATCCATAACTCAAAGGAAATTCCCCAAAGGATTTTAGCAGAAATTACGAGCCTGCTCAAAACCAACATCATACCTGCACCTTCCACAAGACTCTCCTGGACTCATGAGTTGTGCTGAGATTAAGACTGATTAGCTGCATCAAGCTGTAAGTGGAATGAAGTATGCGTTTGCATTTTGAGGGAGCATCCGTTTGAGTTACCACTTGTCTGATCCGTGGCTGCCGCTGAATTTATCACATCAGCGTGGAATCCAGCAGGAGCTTGTTTCCAGCCGCCAGACTTGTAATCAACAACCCACTCTTGGAGATTTTGGGCTGCCTCACCTGGTTATGCCAATAAATCTGGGTGAATAGCTGCCTGATCTGTTATTGATTTCCCCGCGGATGGATCTGAGGCTGCGTTTTCAGTGGTGGGTCTTCGGGGTGGGAACTGGGGGCAAAGGGAAAACATTGCTGATATTGAGAGACTCGTGAGGTCGCTCCCTGTTTGTTCTGGAAAGCCCGTTGTCGGTGCTGACTGAGTTCTGCTGGTGTGATATTATGATACGAAGGAGGAGGAAAAGGAGTTTGCAAGGGGCTGGAGAAGTCTGGTCCTATCCAAGAACAAGACCCTGCTGTGATGTGTCATCCATGATTTTAGAAATCTGTGTACACCGAGGAAAGACAGCACCCATATTACCCACAATTATTATCGATTTTGCGTAAACTTACCCCATTGCAAGCCAAGGTCCCTTCAGGGAATAATTCCAACATACCAGCATTCTGTACCTCATAGATTGGGTGTTGGTGAAAACTGGAATAGCCCCAGGGAAACAAAAGGGTTGATCCAGCTTTTGCAGAATTCTGACCTTGAAAAATATCTTGGTTGGAATTCTTAGACTCTTTTCAGAGGATATTAATCTTTGCATTCTCTTTGGAAACGTGTAAAACTGGAGGAGAATGAAACAGGTCTGCCAACTACAACAGAGACTTAAGAAGTTGAAATTGTGTCTCGTCTTATGACTCGCAGATGCCCCCTTCTACCACCAGCAGTCAAAATGAATCTCCCATTTTACAGGAAAAAATCAGCTTGGCGATCCTAGCCTGCTGTGCCCACCAAACCCTCACGCTCACAGCCATTCTTGCGTTTCCCACTTGCATTGGCTTCCAAAGTTTTTTTCCTCTCTCTTGTATATTTTCATTAAACAGATTTTCATGCTATTTTCTGGTTTCTACTTATAAGAGAAGACCTTGTTCACTGGAAGAATTTTGAAAATTTGAACTGAGGACTAAAGAATTAAAAAAAAAATATTTTGAGCAGGGATTTTTGGGATTTCGTCCCTGTTCTCAGCGTATGACTCCACATTTACGGAGACCACACTGCGCGTGCGGAGCCCACAGCAGCCGTCCCCCACGCCCCCTGCTGGCAGGTGCGTCCTGTCCTCTGGCCCGCTTCTCTGGCAGGTAGATCTGCACAGCCCTTTATGGGTGGTCTCACTGAGCTCATCATAAGAGGCTGCCAGATCTAAAACAAAAAGTTCGGATATTTAGAATTTCTCCTACGTGCTATTAAATACCCACAGGATATTCTGGGGACATAAATTTTAAAAATTCATTCATCAGGCATCAGGGTTTCAAAAGTGAATTCCTAAGTTGCAGCAATACGGAAGAAATGGAATTTTGAAACTCAATCGCACTCCTGGCGCCTGCAGACGAGAAGAGCCTGTAACCCAATTCTCAGAGCTGTTGAGCTTTTATCAGCCAGTGCTTGCTTTTAGAGGACTGCTCTACAAATCTCTCTCTGCAACACAGCCTTGCTTAAAAGAACTTGAAGGAAGAAGAGCCCTTGTAAACCTTAATTCACCTGGTGGAGATTTCCATGATATTTTTTGTCCAGTTTTATTAAGGAGTTTTCCATCTCACAGCCCTTGGAAGGAGCAGGCCCGGGAGGAGGAGCAGAAATCCACATTTTCATGTTGGGGGGCTGGGCCATGGGCAGCTGCTTCATCTTTGCAGATCACTTATTAGATGGTCGGTTTGTAAATAGTACTGACAATCCGATCTTGGATTTTGGCTGTTTGTACAGTCTGAAAACCCTTACACTTTTAAGATAAAAGCCCCAGTGTTATGTACATATTTGCCAAGATTTTCTGCCCAGCACACAATGGGGGGAGGGTGGCTATGACCCCTCCCTCAGGGCATAGTCGCCACCTTCGGTGCCAATCCCCTTTCCGTCGCAGAGACAGCCAAGCTCTGTCAAAACGTGCCCTGTGCTGGAAACCAGTGATAATGGTGAGCGTTGCTTTTTAAAATTTAAAGTAAAAGCGTTACTATCTTTAGTCCGTCTCTCTTGCTATGGACGTGGAATGGCAGGAAGAGTGTGGTTTTGAGGTGAAAACAAATCTCAGTTTTAATGCCAGTGACTCTGTGACTATAGGCAGCCACTTGGGGCTCCGTCAGGTCTGCGAGTGCCAGTGTTCTCCTCGGAAAATGGGGATAGTGATATTGCAGGGTTATTGTGCAGATTAAAGGAGATACAGCCCCCCACCAAGTCAGCGACATAAACTAAGGCCTGGGCTTTTCTTCATTAAAAGATAATTCGGTGACATAACAACCTAGTGTGATGTATGCCTGTCTTCTGGATTTGGTTTAAACAACGCAATTTTAAAAAGACATTAAGAGAGCGGTTGGGGAAATTCGAATATGGACGTGCTATTAGATGATGGTGAGGAAGAACATTAATGTTGTTAAGTCTAATAATGGTATAGTGGTTTATAAGTAAATGTCTTTTTCTTTAAGAGATACATACTGAATTATCAAACTAGAAATGAAATAACATATTGTCAATGATTTATTTTGAAAATCCTTATGTAAAAAAGTTTTGGAGCGAACATGGCTAAATATTAATAATCATTAAACCAAGGCAGTCTATGGGGGTTTATGCTGATCTCTCTTCATTAATGTTTGTTAACACTTTCACAGTGAAACGTTAGAAAATGATGTTTATTCCACATGAGGTTCCTAGCACGGGGCCTCACCCTGTACGTGCTGCAGAGACGACGGCATCCGGTCAGCCTTTGGTCCGTTGACAGGTATTTATTGATCTCTGTTCTCCTTACCGAGCAAAGAAAGATGAACAAAATGTGTGTTCACCGTGCCCTCTAGGATTCACCTCTTGGGAGGAAGGGAGGCATTTAGGTAGCTGTTAAGATGGGAATGATGGGTGCCTTTCAGTGGCTAAATTCTCTACTGTTTTCCAAAAACAGAGCATTGACCATGAAAGATTCGGATCCGAAGTCAACACAGTTTTTATCTGGTGCCCACATTTCACAGTGGGGTGTCCTGAACCCCACCTTGGACAGGTAACTTGGTAGCATCCCAAAGCAATTGTGTGCGTTGCGTGGGCCAGTGGGGTGTGAGCACAGGTGACACAGCGGACGGAAGCTAGGAAGGTGCACCTGGGATGGGGCTTGCTGGCGATGGCTTCCTCGTGCCTGCCGGAGAGCCCACCTGCTCCGGGAGGGGCCCGGTCGCTCGGTCGTCCCGTCTGAAGCAGCCTCTGTCGGCTGACACACAGCACCGATGCGCCAACCAGTTCCCGCCGTTATTCTCAGCTTCCAAGTCTCCGGGAGGGTGATTAACACAGCATTATCATGGCAACAGGTGACTGGCCAGGATGCTGTGCAAGTGGCTTCTGCACATGAATAACAACGATTTTCACAACAGACGTGTCCATTAGGGTTCTGAGGATAGAGAAGCTAACAATCAAACAGGAAGCAGAGGGCTCTGCAGGCAGCTTGGGCCATTCCGAGCTCTCCGTGAGGGCGCTGGAACTGGCTCTGGGCCGGATGCTTTGAGCGTCCCGGCCTTGCTTGTAGGTGGTTCTGGTTTCCCTTTTTGAGCCCAGGTGAGTGGTTCTTACAACCTTGCACGCGTGAGAATCTCTGCACGGGGCCTGTACGCTGGTTGTGCGTTATGAACTGTTGAGTGGTCGTCAAGGGTAGTTTTGCCTAGCAGGTGTTTTCATGTGACTTGCAGCCACACAGGTGAAACCCACCTCTCCGTGCACACTGGGGGCGGTGGGGGGAGTGCGATTGCAAGGAAGGTTGAGGACATGGGTTCCTCTGCTCCGGCCGTAGATTGGACTCGAGGGGGCGCCCTAACCCTAACGTAGCTCCTTGGGAGAGATTACTGCCGCCCACAGGAGAAACGTCCCCTAGGTTTGTGAATACACAAAACCCAGGAGATATAAATCGTCTCACAAGTCTTTTGGAAGCCACCCTATGTGGTGGAAGTCTGTTGTGGGGCCGCGCTGGCAGCGCCCTCCCGTCCTCTTGGAGAGCACCTGGCTGCCTCAGGGAGAGCACTGCAGGCCAGCTCTTCGAGGAGGTTGCACTGGGGCGGATCTGAGCCGATCCCGGGGGAATCACATGACCTGGCCCTGGCCAAGGAGAACACCAAGCCATGGGTTTGGGTTGAAGATGGGACCCTGATTAACCACCCCCTGGGACTTCCGCCAGCCTCCTGGAGGCATGCCAGGCGACGAGGGCCAGACCTGCTGCAGCTGTCTTGCCCAAGCCACATCCTCAGGAATCTGAGAAGGAGACTGGGGACAGACAGGTGGTGTGGCAGACAGGGCTGGAGGATGGCAGGGCTCACGCCCCACCACTCTCTGAGGCTCTGAGCAGCTATCTCCCTTTGCCTTGTGGTTCGAGTGTGGTCTCTGTCACCACCACGGAGAGTGTCCTGACTCGTGTAGAGGTTTTCCTTCTCAGAGATGCTTGTCCAACGGCAGGATCTGAGACCAGGACAGGCCAGCAGGGGGACGTCTTAGATAGGACCGTGTCCTGTACCCTCTGCTAAAGTGACACAGCAAGTGGCCAACTTTGCTCTTGAGGTGACCCCTGGAAATCTCCCAGGCTGGGGCAGGTCTCACTGGCCTCATTCCTGCAGACTGGCAGGGCCAGAGGAGCACTGGGAGAGTCAGGCGGCCGAGCCTCCCCCCCTGCCAGCCTCTGGGAGCTCTGGGCACAGGTCCTCTCTGTCGGGCTCACCTCCTCGGCTTCAGATCAACCTGAGTGAAGTTGTCACTGATCCCTTGCCCCTCCACATATGTGGGAGATGCCTGTGCACTGGGGGAGGTGATGAGCAAAGTCAACCCTCTCTCAGATCAGGGAGCTGGTGGCCTGGTGGCATCTCTAATAAGACATCTAGCAGGCAAACAAATGATGTGCGAGGACAGGTGTGGAAGGTGCAAAGGATGACGTGATTATCTCCTTGGGTTACTTCTGGAGGGGCGGTCTGGGAAGAGCTTGCAGAGGAGGCGACCTGTGGGCAGAGAGGGAGCCTTGTCTCTGGGCCCCTGGCAGGGGCGTGGGGGAGGCAGGCAGCCCTCCCAGCAGGGTCTGGCAGCACAGAGCCCGCCCTTCCGGGCCTGCTGGAGGAACAGGAGACCAGTGTAGCTGGACACAGTGAAGGGGCGGGATTGAGGTTCACTTGGGGGCCAGGAGGTGGGCAGGGCCAGATTCCACAGGGCCTTGCAGGTGAGGGCTGGGTTTATGCTGAAGGCAGGGGAAGCTGAGGAAGCTTATAAGACATGGAGTGTGTGGGAGGATGGGGACAGCATCTTGTGTTCAGAAGGCCCCTCTCAGCACTGAGATCCCAGCTCTCAGTCTCCGTGGACATGCTCTTCATTTCATCTGGTGCTGAGTGGCTTGAGTGGTTCTCTGGATTTGCGCAGAGGGGATTGCATTACCTGAAGACGTGTACGGTGGAGAGGGAAGTCTGAAGGTGCTTCAACATTTGGAATTCTGTATGTGCGTGTGCATGAATATACAAAAGTAATTGATGGGTTTATCAGACACTAATTATATACCAGACTAATGCTTTACGTGAATTTTCTCAGTCTTCCCCAAAGTAGCCCTAAAATTAGCATTCCCCCATTTCACACATGAGGGAACTGAGGTTTAAGGATATAAAGGAACTTATTCAAGGTCATGTGGGTTTGGGTTCCGGCTGCCTGGAGCCCGCCCATCTCATTCCCACACCTCCCCACATGTGCCTTAAGTCTTCAGACATTAAGACATGTAAGTTAATTGGACTCGTACTTCATTTTGCTTTCTTTCCATTTTTGGAGAACTTTACAAAGAGGCTGAATCACCCTGTGTGTGGTCAACAGAGGAGGCGCTGGACAGTCAGGGAGATCGGCCATCTGTGCCTCCCTCTGCCACCCTGGACCCTGTGGTCACAAGCGCTCTGTGCTCCAAACCTCATGCCGAGAGTCACCTGTAACGTGTGTGGTGTGGGAAGGGGGGAGCGGCCGCTGCAGGGATTTTGCATCTTTCCTGCCTGTTAGGGAAAGCTGTTTTCCTCCTTTCACATTCTCCTGAGGTGATGGACCCACAGCTTATAACATGGGAAGGAAGAAAAAAACCTCGGAGTTCGCTGCAGAACCACATCGGGGTGTGTGATGTCGAGCTGCATCAGTCATGTCTCATTACGAGGCTCAGTCCCCCAGCGATGACACCACCCACTGTGTCAGCCAGAAAGAAAGGGAAGGAAAAGCAAATCATTCTACAGCTGCTCAAGTTTAGATAAAGGAAGACTTTTAGAATCTGAATTTTCTTCATGTATAAAACAAGGTGAACACCAATATTTAAATGCCCCAGATTTTCTGGCTGGAGTTGAAGGCTGGCAAGAACTAGAGGAATTTCAGAGTTTCTTCGATCATTAACTTATCATTGCATTAAAAACCCCTCCATATTATGAACAATTTCAAACATATAGAAAAGTAGAGAGAATAGGCTCACGAACTGCCACATGCAACTCCCCAAATGATCTATAACGTTCCTATATTTACTTTGCTTGTTTTTGCCTTCTGACATACATTGATGTACATACATTACAAACACCGAGACATTTTGCCTCTAAATACTTCAAAACTAAAGAACGCTTCCTAAAATAAGTGTAAAGCATCTTGTCTCTACAGATGTTGCAATGGTCTGAATGTTTGTGTCCCTCAAAAATCATAGGTTGAAACCTAACTACCGAGGTGATAATGTTATTAATAGAAGGTGAGGCCCTTAGGAGGTGATGAGGCCCCACCCTTGGGAATGAGATTGGTGTCCGCGTGAACGAGGCCCTGGCGGGCTCTGCCTTTTTTTTCACCCTGGGAGGACATGGCAGCAATGTGGAGGCAGAAACAAGCCCTTGCCAGACACCACCCTGCCGGCGCCTTGGTCTTGGCGTTCCAGCCTCCACAGCTGTGAGCAACACAATTACACTGTAAATTACTCAGTCTCAGGAGTTTTGTTCAAGCAGCAGGAGCAGACTGACAGCTAGAAGTGGGGTGTTGCTACGACAAATACCTGAAAACGTGGAAACAGCTTTGGAACTGGGAAGTGGGTAGAGGCTGGAACAGCTGTGAAGCAATGCTATGAAAGCCTGTATTGCCACGAACAGAGGGTTACAGGTGACTGCGGTGAGGCCGCAGAAGAAGAGAGTTGTAGAGAGAGACTTTGTCTTGTTGGAGGTGACCTAAGTATTTGTGAACAGAATGTTGGTAGAAACGTGGACGGCAAAAGCCATTCTGATGAGGTCTCAGACAGAGATGAAGACAAGGTGTTGGAAACTGGAGGAGAGCCCATCCCTGTCATAAAGTAGCAAAGAACTTGCCTGAATTGTGTCCACGTCCTGGGCCCCATGGAAGGTGGAACTCAAGAATGATTAGCAAGGATAAGTGGCAAAAGAAATCTCTAAGCAAAGTGTTGAGGGTGCTGCACGGCTTCCCTTCACTGCTCATGGTAAGATGTGAGAAGTGAAGATGGATTTTATAATTAAAAGGGGAGCAGAACTTAAAGATTTGGAAAATTCTCAGCCTGGCTATGTGAAGAATAAAAAAAGTGTGTTTGGGAGAGAAAACCAAGGGAGTGGCCAAGCACCACCCTGGATACTAACCTCCTTATTAAGGAGATTAGTATGGCAAGAAGGAAGACAGATGCTGTTCAACAAAGACAATGGGAAAATGACTTTGAAGGCATTTCGGGGCTCTCTGGGGCTGCTGCACCAGTCACCGGCCCAGAGGGCCAGGGCCTTGAGGGAAGAAGTTTCAAGGGTGGGGCCCAAGGCACCCAAGGGCTTTGGGGCCTGATGCCCAGAGCCACCCCAAGTTTCTGCTCATACATTCTGGTGCAGCATTCCTTAGACACCCTAGCAGTGGCTCAAGCAGGCCAGGTGTGGCTGAGACCTCAGCTGCAGACGAGACAAGCGGTAAACCTTGGTGGCATCCACATGGCGCTAGCTCTGCAGGTGCACTGTGCCAGCCGACTAAGATGGATGCTTGGTGTGTTCATCCAGACATCTGCGTGAGAATCACGGGGTGAGGATGCAAACGCTGACTCCAGGGCCCTGTGCGGAACCCAACGAATTTGTAACTCTGGCATGATACCTGGAATATGCATTTTACTATGCCCCACTGTGAGTCAGTTAACAAACCCTGCGTGTGTGGATGCTGGAATCCCTTCCTCTCTGCCCTCGTCGGTGGACTCCCCCTACCCAGGACTGGGATGGAGCCCGGCCCCATGTGGCTGTGTGGCACTAAGGTGCTTGTCCTTTCTGAGACTAAGGACCTGGCTGTCAGTCGTCAGATGGGGTCAGGGTTCCTGCCACTTCCCCGGTCCTCCCAGGAATGATGCTGCATTTTGCTCACGTGTTGCCACGCCTGAGGCTGGGCTGCAGCTCCCTGGGAGTGAAGACCGAAGCGTGCGCCTCCCGGGGCCTCAGTACTGAGCACAGTGTTGTTGAAAGGAAGCCGGACCCATCTATGGGGTGGATTCTGCTGTTTCCCGACACACGGAAACAGCACAGTGTGATCTGGGAAGGCAGTCTTGCCTTTCATCCTTCCTCTGCTAGCTGCTGAGCTCCCCCTCGGAATATTCCAGTGGAGAAGACAAGCGGGAAATGGAAAGTCGCATTGCAGCAGCTACAGAGAGTAATAGATTTCAGATCCAGGCTGTAATGTCACCAGAAGTCAATTATTACCACTATTAATAAAGGAGAGGGGTTGTGTACGACAGGACCCTGAGTTACTGTGTACTTAGCACTTCATAGATGTCAGATGCAGAACTAAACTCTCTGTGTGCTTTATGTCGCTTAATCCTTTCAGCAGCCCTGTGAGGTGGGAATATTATAATCTCTGATTTCCAGATGAAGAAACTGAGGCCCAGAGGGGTCCAACACACTGATGAGAACTGCCCGGCCTGGAGGTGGGGAAGAAGCTGGCACCACGTCTGCAGCCTTGGCACAGAGCAGCCACCGAGGGGTGGGGGTGGTGCTGGTGGTTTTTAGCCTAAGATATGACTTTTTTTTTTCTGAAAAAATGTCCATCATGTGCACGGCACAGCCGCTGACTTCAGAAAGTGTGGCGTTAGCTTTTGCAGCACCGGGCAGAAAATTTAAATCAGATTAGGAAGCACAGTTGCTGTGGTATCAGGGAAGTACACTTTCATGCAAAGCAATTTAATAGATCTGAAAATGTGTACCTTCGCACGGGAACACTATATTTTAGAGATAAAGCTCCTCTGGCAGCAGTGGGCTAACAGGCTGGTCCCTCGTCAGGGCGCTGTCCTCGCCCCCTCTCTCCCTGCCCCTGCCCGGGTGGGGAGTCGGAGTACCCGTGGGAACGTCTCCTTGGGGCAGGTGCAGGAGCTTCCCATGGGGAGGGAAGAAGCAAAGCCAGCCCAGCCTGTCCGCGCCGTGTCCTCCCACTGGCTCTGCAGCCAGCTGCCTGGGCCCCGGGGGCTGACGTCCTGCTGCCCCGTCACACCCCGCGCTGCCTCCTCAGCTGCTCTGGGAGCCCTGGGAAGGACCATCTGGCCTCTGCTCCCTGCTGTCTCCTGGGTGCCCAGGGATGCAGTCTGCAAGCTTTCAGGGCACCCACCGAGTGACTGGGGGAGCTTCATTTCTGCCCAGCCTTGGCTGTATTCTGTGAAACCTTGGACAGTTCACTTTTAACCCAAGTCTCGATTTCTTGAACTGTAAAATGGGTCCAATAATTACTCAACTTTTAAGATGACGGTCCCTGGTACACTTGAAGCACTCTCTAGAGGTTAGTGGGCAGGTTCCATCACGTGGCGTGTTTGCTGAACAGATATGGCTCCGGCTCCGACCTCCTCTCTGCTCCGCCTGCCCCCTCGCTGTGACCCAGTCTCACTGGCTCCCGTCACTCCACGAACACACCAGGCATGAGCCCCCTTCCAGACCTTCCCTTGATGTGCACACACCCCTCTTCCTTCTTTGCCTTGGCTCAGCTATTGTCTTCTGAAAGAGGCCTTGCACACCCCTTAAAACATTTCCACCCGCCGCCCCCACGACCAATCCACCACGTTCAGTTCTTCCCGCACTACCTTCCTGTCCTCGGAGTGTCCCAAGGGTCCACTTACCAGTTATCCGTCTGCTGCTCCCTGCGGGGCTCTGCACCAGAAGGGAGGCCTGGGACACGGGCGTCTGGCTTTGCTGCACAGCAGACGCTCAAGAAACACTGGAAGGAATGTTTAGCATTTTCGATACATTGCCCTCCCCAGTAGCCCAATTATAAATCCTGTTTGAAATTATCTGGCATACGGAAAAATACCACATCTAGTACCCTCTCACCTCCACGGCGAGGCCTTCCCTTCCCACTCGGAGCTGCTCACCGACTCCTTGCTCAGGTGCTCTGTGTGTGGTTTATTTCTGTGCACTGTGTATTTCACTTGCTTATTGGTTTCTTGTCAGCTCCCATGAAACTAGGCGTTCCAAGAGGACAGGAAATTTTGTCAGGCTTGTCTTAGTCCATTCAGGCTGCTATAACAGAATATCATAAACTGGGCGGCTTATAAACAGCAGAAATTTACTTCTCACAGTTCAAGTGACTGGGAAGCCTGAGGTCAAGGTGCTGGGAAATTTGCTGTCTGGTGAGGGTCCCCTTCCCATGTCACAGATAACCGTTTTCTCGCTGTGCCCCCCTGCGGTGGAAAGGACGAGGGAGCTCTCTGGGCTTCTTTTACAAGGGCACTAACCCTAGACATGAAGGCTCCACCCTCGTGATCTGATCACCTCCCAAAGGGCCCACCCCCTGAAACCATCACTTTGGGGGTGAGGATTTCAACAGCGGAGTTTTGTGGGCACAAGTACTCAGTCCACAGCAGGCTTGTTGACTTTAGCACCTGGAGCATCCTAGGAGCACAGTAGAAATCTGCAATGAGTGAACACCTGAATGAATGAGTCAACCTGAGACTCAGTCCCCGAGGTGACTGCAGTGGGCTCAGGGCTTGGAGGATGGGAGCTGCTGGGGAGCAGAGCTCCTGTCTCAAGTCCCACCACTTTCTCACCAATTGACTCATGGACACGTGACTTCTCTGAGCCTCAGTTTCTCGTCTGTCAAGTGGGTATAAAAAGAGTTTCTACCTCATGAGGTTGTTTTATGAACTATGTAAATTAGTATGTATAAAATCCTTAATGTAGTTCTTAGCTCATCATAATTGATTAACTAACAACTAATTGCAGTTATATTTTCCTGTCTCCTCGGAACCTGGGATAACTGGGAAAGCTGACAATAAACCTGATCCTTACAACGTGGGATATTTTAAATCCTCTTACAGCTGGATACTATCTTATAGCGATGTGGGACCTCACGCTCATCTTGAAGGACTTACTGTGACCCCGGATTCACACAAGTCAGAGCAACCCCTTATCACTGTTCGGTAGTGAAGGAGAAACCTAATGTTTATCTTTTCTGGAATCATAGATTCTTGATGCAATCTGTGCCCAGCGGCAGCTCCCAACCATCTCAGGTTGTCTGGAGCCGAGACGAGGGTCTTGCTTTTGATTATCCCTGTTGTGTAGTCCGTGCACAGCAGCAGAACAGACCAACCGAACTGTACGCGTGGAGACGCGGCCACGCACGTCCAAGCCGTCTCCTGGGCATGCCACGGCAAGACCACAGGCAAAAGGACTTTGCTAGCTGGGGGCGAAGTCCCAACACAGCTAGCTGGGTGAACGGAGAGCAGTGAGGGAGCACCAGACGGCACGCGGGCTGCGGGGCCATCGTCCCACAGGGTGCTCACTTCCCAGCCACAGCCTCTGTTGATCCCTTGTTTTCTCCTCAGCTGTTCTCTCCACTAGGAACGTTCTCTCATCTTTTCTTCATCTGGTCCCTGACCGCCGATTCCTCAAATCTCAGCTGAAATGCCACTTCCTCCAGGAAGCTCTCCTCATCTCCTCTTTTGACGTCCTCGGGGCCCCCCACCCTCTGTCACAGCCACTGTGCTTTTGTGCTTCTCGGATTCATGTCTTTCTTTCCCACCCAGATGGCGGCTCTGTGAGGGCAGGACTGGGATCTGTTTACCTTTACCGTTTTACCTGCGTCTCTTGCGGAGGTGGGCACGTCGTGGGCTCCCACGACGCCCTGTTTAACGAATGCCTGGGTGGGTGAAGGGAAGGCAGGGTGCACGTGCGTGGGGGTGAATTACCAAGCATCCCCAGGAGTCTGTGAAGTTTATGGAGGGAACGATATTACATCTTGCTCACGTCAGTCTGAGTGCTCACTGTGGCGTGGAAGAATGCGCTTACTGCACGCGGGCGCACACCGCGCAGGGCTGTCCTGGGAGAGTTCCTGGCGGGCACTGCCCCGGCTGGGGGGTGGCCTTTGTTCCTTCTGCTCAGTTTCTCTCACGTCCCCCCTTCCCGCATCCTTGCCCAGGAATCAGGCCGATGTCGCTCTGGTCATCCGAGGGCCCTGGGAGTGGGAGCCCCTGCTTGGTCCTGCACTGAAGACACAGGGGTGCCAACTCCTCCCCACACTCTGCCACGTGACAAGTTGGGCAGAATTCAAAAGGAACAACTGCCACACTTTCTTAGGAGTTCTGGCCATCACTACAGGAGTGCCACAACCCAGCCGAAGACAAGAAAGTGTAATTAGAATCAAGTCCCTCTCCCTCCACAAATTCGAAGTGTTTCATTTTCCTTTGGTAAATCAGGAGCCTGTGTTGGGAGGCCACGATGGAGCCAGGCCACACAGTGTCTGTCAGCGCCCACGCTCCTTGACGGCGGCTCACCTCCTGCTAGGACACTGCCTGGTTTCTGCTTCTGGAGCCCAGGAACTCTGTCTCGGGCTACAATAGCCTCTGTTACAGACCAGATCCCGGATTGCACCTGCCACTTGGGGTCTCATGTGGCTTACGGGGGAAACACACCTTTGAAGGACTCAGCTCCAACTGTGCTTGACAGATGGGTAGATTAGTAACAAACGATGAGGACTAACGGCTTTTGAGCACTTGCTCTGGGCTGAGCGGTTGATGTTTGTTGTCCCACTTAGTCGTTACTGCAGCAACCCAGAGAGGGGTATTTCCTATTAACGCCCCCCCATTTTATAGATAAGAAGACTGAGCTTCAAAGGAATGCTATTCCTAGCCCAAGACACCCGTCTCAGACGTTGGATCGCAGCACTCCTGGGTAAGAGGGGTGACAGATGGTGCAGAGTCACGCTGGGATTTCAGACTGAAGAGCAAAGAGCTCTGAACCAAGGAGAGCACTGGCAGCCTCAGGAGTACTGCCCTGGGGAAACCACCAAGGAGAAAAGCACCAAGGTCGTGGGGGATGGAGCCGAGTGTCTCCGGGGCCAGGATACGAGGAGGGGGACCGCGGGCAACACCTACCTCTACTACACCTGCTGACACAGCCCTGGGGGCCTTCACTCTCAGCTCTTGCTGCTAATGACAGTGTGCACAGTTCACGTGGTTGATTTGTTTGTGCTGGGGAAGGACGGATGGACGGGTGGACAGACAGCAACCGTGAGCCACGTTAAGGAGGGTGGACTTTGGGGGTCAGTGGGGAGCGATCCCAGGATCTTGGACTATAGGTTGGGTTTGGAAGACCAGCTGGGAATCCGAGAGAGTGGAAATTAAGCTTCCGCATAATTGGAGATGGAATAGGCAGGTCCACAAGCTCCAAGTCTTTCGAAGCGCAGTTCTCTCCACGCCGTCCTCATTCCTCACCCCGTCCCCAAGTCTGCCTCCCAGATCTCCTTGAACTGCGCCACCCCCTCACCATGCCCCCATCCTCCTCGCCAGGGCACAGCTGCCGCCCAGCCTGCGTCTTTGTGCCCTCACTCCCCTCCCACTCCTCTCCTGCAGGACAGCTGCTCCGCCTTCCCAAGACACGCATCTGCCCTGGGACCACCCAGGCTCTCTGAGGGCCGCTGCCAGCTGAAGACTGTCTCTTGGGTGGGTCTCCTGGGATTCCCAGCGCGGATCCTCACAGCACTGGGGTCTCCCCTCTGGTAACCGTCATCGCGTGGCGTTGTGATGAGTTTACATCATTTGTCTTCCCTATTCATCTCTCGCAGGGGGCTTGGGTTGGTGCGGTCTGGTGGGCGTATGCCCTGGCCTGGTGCCCAGCTCTGGCGGGAGACTGAGAAGTAGGTGCTGAGTGACTGAGTGCTGGCGAGAGGCGACAGGCCCCACGGAGTGGTCGGGCGGTTAACGGAGTGGCTGGTTCACACCCAGCTGCTCCACTGAGTAGCTGTGTGATTTGGGGCTAGTTTATCAATTTTCAATTTTCTTCTTCACATAAGGGGGTGCTAATAGCAGCACTGATTTCCTAGGGCTGATACGAGAGACAGGAAACGTAAAGTGGTGCCTGGCGCACGGAAACCTCTTGGCAAACACCGGCTGCTATGATTAATTCGAGGGAAGAACGGCCCAGGAAATGGCACGTGTTTGGATCAAAGCTGGAGTTACCAGCTACGCTTTAAGCTTTCTGAAATTAATTTACGTGTGAAATTGTATTTTCTGAGTGAATACACATGCATTGTGTGGTGATGTCTGGTCTATCCAGTGTGCTATTTCTTTCATATGTGTGTTTTTAATCAAGGTGAGAACAGAACCCAAGTGAAAAACTGTTGTAAAAGAAACAACTTTCTGGTAAAAGATCACCATTCGCGTTTGCTGGGGAGCGAGATCTGCCTGCCTATTTTTGGAGTGTTCCCAGGACTCCAGTGGAAAGATGCGCAGCGTCTATGCACTACCTGGGGATGAAGTGATGCTCGTGGTGGGTTTCTCTGCTGTGCTGCTGTGTGACTCTAGGCAAATTCTTCAGTCTCCAGGCCTCAGTTTCTTCATCTATAAAATGGGGATAATTATGGCACTTATAGGGTCATTGTAGAATAAAATGTGAAAGTAGCGTTCAGAACAGCACGAGCTCAGGGACAGATTTTGTTTGTTATCTGAATAGCTTCCAATTTATTCCAGGCTAAAACCCCCTTTTTCTAGTGTGTATCTAAGAATTCAGGGCTCCAAGCTTCTAAATTCAACATTCCCATTCATCAATTTCTTGTTCCTGCTGTTTGTAGGTCGGTTCCATCAAGTATGTTGGGAACTTAACTTTAAGGATCTAAGTATATTTATTTTTTTTGTGAAGTATGGTTTTTGATACTAGATAGAGGTTGAACCTCAGTTACTTTTGCATAAAAATAGAAAGTCAGGTATTCTCTGGCAAAAGACAAAAGGACAGCAAAAAAAACAGTTGGAAAGAGAACTAGGATTTCTTTTTAATGCGCCATATACAACACAAGACGGATATGAGCACAACAAGGGCATTGATGGACAACGGCAGCAGCGTGACGGCCGACACAACAGCTCCTGGTGCAGGACCAGGGAGAACCTCAGGCCGCAGCCGCCTTGGTCAGAGGAGGCGTGTGCGGAAGCTGGCCCGGGTGGCATGTGTCACACGGCCCGGTGTGCACACAGGTGCCCAGGGCGGGCGACAAGTGATGACGGGGCATTTCCCTAGACACAAGGTCTCCCGGCTAGGGACCAGCATGGCAGGAACGCAAGCCCGCTGAGACCACAGAAGGAGGCCCGCTACCTCCGAGAGTGCTTACTGGGAGGAGTCACGTGACCGCTGAGCTTGGCATTATCCCCACTTTACACAGGAGGACACGGGTTCTGAAGGGTTAAAGGACCTGCAGGAGCTGACACTCGTTCAAAAGTGCCAAGGCAGGGCCCCGACACCGATCCTGTTCCCTGCGGCACCCGCTGGTGAATCTGACAACCTTAGATTCAGTGTTTTGCTGCCGCAGAGCAACCCTGGTTTTCTATGGCCCAGCGGTTCACTCCTTGGTATCTATTCAAGAGAAACAAGAGCATGTGGCCGCACAGACTTGTTCGCAAATCTGCGGTAGCCGCGCACTGAACACAACTCAGACACCTGTCGGCTGGCGAGTGGGTTGCCAAATGCTCTAAATCCATACGTGGAATGCTCTTATGTGTAAGAAGGAGCAAAGCCCTGACACATGCTACAACATGGATGGACCTTGGAAACATGCTAAGGCACAAAAGACCACCTGCTATGTGAGTCCGTTTATATGAAATGTCTTAAAAAGGCAAATTTATAGAGATAGAAAGTAGGTTAGTGGGGCTGGGGGTAGGAGGGGGAACTGCGCACAGGTGTGAGGGGTCTTACGGGGGAGACGAAACCGGCCGAAGCTGGTTTATGACGATGGCTGCACCACTCGGCAAAGTTACTAAAAATCATCGACTTGCACGCTAGAAATGGGCAAGTGTTATGAGACGTAAAATATACCTCGGTATAATCGTTTAAGGGAAAAACACCCAACAACTCTGTTTGGTTCTCCTGGGTGATTCTCTTCCTTCAAAAATGAGGCCTGGTGGCTCTTGTCAGTTCACCACTAATTCGGACAACGCTCCCAGAAAATGCATAAAACCCAGCGTTGCTTTCCTATGGTGTTCTCGGGTGACATTTCATGGAAAGCAGAACCCAGGCGGACCCAGATGACAAGACAGGGGCAGAAGGAAGGGTTGGTTTGGTGCAGAATTTCCACTCCTTCCTGCCAAGATCAGCTCCGTCAGCGCTCAGAGTGTCTGACCACGCCACACCCACCCTCGCGTCATCTGCACAGAGTCTGTGTTTTCTAGACCCAGCCCGAATTGTTTGTAACGTGATGGCGGTGCTTGATTTCTGGCAGGATCTGGCTAAACAATGTCTGATTGTTGCTGGGTTCCCAGATGGTCATTGGAAATAGCTGGAGAAGGGCACATAAGCAGGCAATCAAGTGTCATTTGGTAGCCGTTAGTGCGACAGCTGTTTTCGCCTCCTCTCGTACCCACGTCCAGTCCCTGGAGTGAGCCGCAGAGCCCATCCCAATGAGCTGGGAACAACAGGGGCGTGCTGCCCGCCTCCCCTGGTCTTGGGCACTTTCCTCTAGGGCTGCTGCTCTGCTGACTTGCTTGTGTCCCTGGGCAGGCCGTGCCCAGACCACTGAAATTCACGTCCTCTCCTCTGCTGGGCAGAGAGCTGGCAGGCCGGCAGGTGATACCATTTAGTACAAACACGTAGGACAGCCAGGCCCGAAGGTGTCAGTGTTCTCAGTGATTGAACCGGACAGGACTCTTTCAGTGTCGAGTGACACGAGTGACAGTGGTGACGAGGAGAGTTACAGGAATTTGTAGGCTCATAAAACTGAAAAGTCTAAACCGAAAAGCTTCTGCTCTGGCTGCACTGCAGGCTCAGAGATGTCACTCTCTCTGTCTCTGAGCTCTCTTTCCTATCGGGTGGTGTCGCCCCACTCCAGCTCTCTTCTTGAGGTGACAAAGACGACCCCCTGGTGCAACTGGCTGACTTCATCCAGAGCAGCAGGCAGCGTGAAAGACAGTTAACCTTCTTTCTGGGATTTACTCCCAGTAAAAGTTCCTTTGAACCAAAGGGACTACAGTGCTCCGGGCGCCTGGGCCTAGAACAGGTGTCAGTCCCCAGAGCCGGAGAAGCCGGGTGACAGGTGCACTCAGCTCTGCACCAGAACCACAGAGACCACGTACATGGGTCAGCCCCTGCTGAACCTTCCTGAAAGACGTGGAAGGGACCCCAGGGAGTCAAATCCACCAGGGCTGTGCGGGACCCTCCTCCACGAGTGGGCCTGTCCGTAGAGCACCCCAGCCTGCTGCTGCCTCGGTCCAGGACCTCAGGAGAAAGGCAGCATTTTCTCTTCCAGGACCCATGTGCGAGGTCAGGCCAGGACTCTGCTGGCCTGGTGTGGGTCCCTGGGCATCCCAGGGAGTTCACTGTGGCCCGAAATACAGGCTCAGTCCACAGCCTCTGGGGCCTGCAGGGCACTCCTAGAAATGCCCATGACACCAGGCTCCAGCCAGCAGTGTGCCCTCCTGGACGGACAGCGGGCTGGAGCAGAACAGATGCCCCGGTGGGTCTCTGTCCTGTTTCCACTCTCACCCGATCCCTGCTTCTTGGCCATCTTTACACTAACTCCAAGTATCTAAACAGTTTCATGTCGCTGGAAGACAGCCTCTGAGCTGCCCACATGCTGAGACCCGACCCCTGCTGCCCTGAACTCCCCCGGGACCTGTAGCCATCGCCGAGCCCCACGGCTGAATGCAGCGGGGGCGTGTAAGACCCCAGCGCTCCGCACTGTTCTGGTGGGCTGGTCCCCGAGTCCCACGGCTGTGCACACACGGGCTGTTGCCTATCTTCTCTCCCCGCCTTGTTGTGCACCCGGAGCGCAGCACCCCCTGGTCAGCTGGGCCCCCCAGATACCCCTTCTAGGCAAGAGAAGCTCTCCCTGGAAAGACAGGCCCACAAGCAGGAAGCGGGAGGTGAATCTCCCAGGCGGAGTGGGTGACATGCGGAAGGCAGGAGTTGCGGGCACAGAACCCCCGATCCTGCAATGAGCCTGGGCTCCGTTCCTGACTTTGAAAAGGGGGAAGGCATCTTCCACGACATTTCTTTCGACAAGGAACCGGTGGGGAAGAGAAGTGTCTTTTGGCAGCTGCTCCTCATTGTTTCTTATTTTAAAAGCTCTGCTAATGTCACGCTTTGATGCAGATTGTACGAGAGAAGGCAGCAAACCTTTGGAAAGGTGTCGTTCTGTTCCTGCCTGTGCTTCCAACACAAGCAGCTGTCGCACACCTCGGTTACCTTTGGAAAAGCTACAAATCAAAGATCCAAGTGAGGGGAGGGTGGCTGTCTTTTGCTCAGACAAGCTGCGTGGGCACTGGGGCCTTGGTTCATCAGCATCCGTGCCCTGGTAACATCTTCGTGTCCCAGGGCCAGTGGGCTCTGAGGAGCCAGCTGGCACCTGTGCCCGTTTGCTAGCTGAGGAAATCAGACTTGGGATGTACCAGGGCTAGCACAGTTTTAACTGTTGACAGCCCTGCTTTGGCTGAATCCCCTTGTAGAATGCAGCCACTGCCTGTACCCAGCAGTGTTGACCGAGGCTGGGACCAGTTTCACATTTGGGGGACCAAGAAGAGTAAAAAACAAATTAACTAATTTTAGTAAGCAGGTGATTTCGCAAATATGGAATCCGTGATTAACAAGGCTCAATCAGTAAGAACCGCTGAACTGGACACTTGAAAAGTGAACTTTATGGTATGTGAATTTGTGGATTATTTCTCAATAAGGCTAATATAAAAAAAGAAAAAAAATTAAACGGACTTTTTGTTTGCAGGATTGAAAAGAATGTCATATTTTATTGAGAGCTAACAAAATTCCATTGCACACTGGGCATGAGGTTCACAGAGACAGAGAGACAAGTAAGACTCAGCCCTGTGTCCCAGGAGCTCGCGCGGTTAGCGGAAAGCAGGTTGCACTGGCTAGGATTAGCGGCAGCTGCATGTGTCAGAGTTCACGGCAGCTTAAACAGGCAAGGTTCTCCTTTATCTCAGTTTGGGGGTCCGTTCCTACAAGGTCATCAGGGACCAGGTCCCCTAACAGTGAGGAGGCAGGAGGTGGGCCCTTCTGCAGGAAGTAGGTCCGTTGCAGGCTCCAAGGTCGCTGGACAAGGCAGTCACCAGGCCCTGCCTAGCCAGGAAGAAGATTGCTTTGTGGATACGATTTACCCAGAGCACAGCCTTGCCCGTGCAGTTCCATACTCTGCGTGGCTGCCTTCCTGTGCCATGAGGGCAGATTGGGTAGCTGTGACAGAGGCCATGTGGCCCCCAAAGCCTGCAATATTTATGTGCTGGCTCTTTACAGGAAATGTTTGCCAGCTCCCACTCTAAACGATCTTGTCCTCACCCATTTCCCTGCCCTCATGTCACGTCCTTCTGCTCCTGACTCTACAGCACATCTGAGGGTCAGTGAGCCGCACAGAGCGTCAGTGCACCGGGCACAGCCGTGCATGCTCAGGGCAAGGACGTGTGATCTGGGAAGGGCGTTGTGCCTGTCGTGTTGCGGGATCCTTCTGCGCTTAGGCTGGTGAGATGGTGAAGTCTGGAAGTTCAACAGAGACAAAGCCACAGCGATGCCTCTCCTGCTCAGCTTGCTTACCCACCACCGGTTGTGATTATTGCTAATATGTGACACCAAGGCCCACACTGAGATTCCAGAGGCTCATTTTTCCCAGTGGAAATGTTGGGTGACATGAGACCATCCCGGTGGGAAATGCTTTCCTGAAGAGAAGATTCATAGAGATCGTTTTCTTCCTTTATGTTTCTGGAAGTGTCTCCCAAACTCCATCTGGACGCTGGGCTTGATGGGTGCGGCCCTCTCAGGGCATCTCGTGGTGCTTCGTGGGTGGTTTCTCTTTCCCAGCACAGCGGAAGCTGGGGTCCCTTGCAGGGACTTCGCGAGCACCAGGCAGGGACAGCTCAGGCATTGTGCATGAAATGGTTTGAGAGCCCTTGAACAGAGTTATCGTGTTTTTCCCTAATAATCAAACAATTCTTTAAATGTATTTCAGAAAAAGATCTCTAACAAATCAAACCCTTAATTTAATTGCTATTATAGTGTAGGATGAGGCTACATACGTTCAAGTTAAGAAAAGCAAGTTGGTTTAAGGAAAACTGTTAGAAAGTAATAAAATTTATATTAAGTGGATAAAGCAAAGACAGTCCACGAAGAGCTGCGATTTGGAAGCACTGATCCGGGCCATACCTCACTTGATAGAAGGAGCCCCAGGCGCGTAGCTTTCCTGAGCCACCCAGTTGGCTGCCAGCAGCATTGAGCCTAAAGCCCAGGTCACCTCACATGCATGACCCCAAGTTCATGGCTACTGAACTGCAGATAACCCCAAGTTCATTACTGTTCCTTTGAATCCTGCTAATATTCAATTAGAATGGCAACCCGTAGAAGAAGTGACATTGAACAGGAGCATAGGGTGGGCTCGGTGCTGCAGAAGGTGCTTTACACACATGAACTCAATTAACTCATTGGCTCCTTCAAGCAGCTCTCTACGAAGTGGGTATCACCACTACTCCCATTTCACAGATGAGGACACTGAGGCAAGGAGAAGCTGAGTGACCCACCCACAGTTGTCCAGCAGGATAAGAGCCCAGGCTCTAGAGCGTATATCCTCAACAGCCAGAAGATACCACGTCTTAGTTTTGATTAATGCTGGCCTTGAATTACGCACATAGCTAGAGTCAGAATGCCCTGGTGGCTGCCCGTGTGCAGAGGTATGGGAGGGGAGCTGTGTGGGCAGAGGCAGCCCCCTGCGAGCACTCCCGAAGGGCTGGAAGGACAGCAGGCCCGCGTGGGCGGTCAATGAGGGAGGGCTGGGGGTAGGTAAAGGGGGTTCACGTGAGAGCCTCAAGACAGTGGGAAAGCTGACGTTTTGATCAACCTTATTGAGGCGTAATTTGCATTTAGTAAAAGGCACAGGTTCCGCGAGTTCTAGCAAACACATACAACCCGAACACAACAGGGAACACCTCCGTCAGCACGGGATTTCCCTCAGCCTTCTCCGCGAGCAATCCCGCACCCACGTGAGAAGCCAGGCCTGCTTTTTGTTAGCGTAGTATTGTTTCTCCTGTTCTAGAACCTCCTATAAATGGAACCACACAGAGGGGGCTCTTCGAGCCTGGTTTTACTCGCACAGTGTGTTATTGGTGGCACCGTCTGCTGCACGTACCAGAGGTCTGGCCTTCGTGGGGCCGAGTACCATTTGTCACATACACTTTCACCCGGCAACATTGGCATTATCTCCAGCGTCGGGTGATGGATAAAACGAGTTTTGTTGTGGGTGCACGTTTTCATTTCTCTTGGGTGGAATCTTGGAGCTGAATCATCGGGTGAAAGGTGAGTGAGTCTTCTCTATGTCATTAGAAACTGCCAAATGGTTTTCTGGGTGGTTTTCCATTTTCCATTCCCATCCTTGGTGCATAAGAGTTCCGGTTGCCCCGCACGCTTGCCAACGCAAAGGCAGCTGTGCCCGCGGGTATGAAACGGTATTTCCTTGCAGAGTTCACGTGTCTGTCCCTGAACTGATTGCGTCGAGCGCCACTGCATGTATTTATTGCCATTTGTACATATCTGTTTATAAAATGTGTATTTAAGACGTTTATGTATTTTCGAAAAGTGAGCTGTCTTTTCCTTGTTGATTTATAGGAGATTTTTAAAATATGTTCTGTATAGGATTTTTTTCAGACATGTGTACTGTGAATATCTCTGAATGAGTCGGGGCTTGCCTTTTCATTTTATTAATGATGTCTTTGAAGGAGCAGGTGTTGTTAACCCTGAGGTCCAATTTAGCATGAATGCTTTCTGGTGCTGTTTAGGAGACCTTTACTTCTCCCAAGTCGACAAAGTTATTCTGTTTTCTTCTGGAGGTTTTATAGTTTTAGCTTTTACAATTAGGTCTATGACCCATCTCACATTCACTTTTGTGTATGTTGCGAAGCAAGGATTGAGATTATTAGTATTATTATTATTTTAACCAGTTTGGATATCTAATTATTCTGGCACTGGGAATGGAAACAATTTATTCCCCAATGAATTACACTGACATTTTTGTAAAAAAAAAAAAGCTGTCTATATTTGGGTGGTCTGTGATCTCTTCCATTGATCATTTTGTCCGTGCTATGTCAGTACCTACTGCCTTGATAATTACGGGACAGTAAATCGTGAAGTTGTATAGACTAAGTCTACCCAACTTTTTTTCCTTTTTTAAAAGGGCTTTTGGATACTCTACATTCTATGCACTTCCACATAAATTTTGGAATCAGATTATCGATTTTACGAAAAGGTGTCCTAGGGCTTTTACAGGGATTGCATGGGGCTGTATAAATCAATTTAGAGAAAAATTAGCGTCTTAAAAATGTTGAGTCCTCTCCCCGAACACAGCAGATTTTTCCATTTACTTAGGTCTGCGGTAGTTTCTCTCTGCAACGTTTTCTAGTCGGGGGACAGAGGTCTTGCACACTAAATTAAATTTATGCCTGAGTACCCTGTTTTCCAATGCTGTTATAAAGGGTGCTTTTGAATATTTTGTAATCCATGGTTTGTTGCTGAGATGTAGACTTCTGTGTGTTGATGGTAGTGGATGCGGAGGTGCAGGAGGTGCAACCCCTAGATCCTCCCCGCCAGGACCGAGGCACTCACTCCGGCAGGTGTGTTCAGTGCTTGTGGCTGATGCATTTCTGCGAGTCCCTCTCGGGTCATTGCCTCCTGCTGAAGAACGCTGTCCTGGCCAAGGCTGCGCCTCCTCCCCCGGGTGGCCTGCATTCAGTGACCGACCGGTCAGAGCAGGAGTGTGGTCTGCTTGCGCTGGTACGGGACGGCTTTGCAGGGCCCTCGCTGCTCCAGGGCTGAGGTGGGCTTGCCCAAGCCTGGGTGGCTGCATCCGGCCCAACTTCCCTGTGTCTAATCCTTCACTTTCCCACGGTGTTAATTTTGAAAGAACCCCCCAGTACCTCTCCTGCATGGGCATTTGCCATCTAGGAAAGGACACCGATTGTGACAACTGATACCAGGAGTGATCCAAGGAGGCTGACTTTGCCATAGGATTTTGGTGCCCAGTCATTGACTCTGTCTGGCTATGAGAAGACACCGTGTGTCACGGGCATAGCAGTGACAGCCCTGACATGTGGTAATGCCAGCTTTTAAATTCACCAGTGGGGTGCCAGCGAAGGGAGTGCTCCAGTGAGAGAAGGGGCGACACCCCAGCCTGCAGTTTTCTTTGTGGGAAACTTTTTGATAACAGATTCAACTTCCTTAAAAGGTGTAGGACATTTAGATTATGTATTTCTTCTTAAATCAGTTTTTGTGTTTCTTACTGTGTAAGTTTTGATGAATTATCTGTCTTAAGAATTTGTGATTTCATCTGTTTAAAATTTATTGACATTAATTTCTTCATAATATTCCCTTACCATTTCCCAGCTTCACTACCTCACTGAAACCCTTTCTTTTATTCCTAAATTGGCAATTTTTAATTTCTGTCTTTTTTCCTTCATCTGTCTAGCTAGTTGTTTATTAATTTTTTAGCCTTTTGAAATATGTCTTGCCTTTTTAATTTTCTTTAGTGTTTATTTTCTATTTCACTGATTTCCACTCTTACCCTTTTTAATTCCCTTTTTTCTAGTTACTTTGGGTTTCATTTATTCATTTCCTGGCTTCTCATGGGAGTGAAGGTCATGGATTTCATGCCATGCTGGTGTGTATTTTAAGCCACTGCGGAGCTCTGAGCAGAGCCTGGTTTCTATTTAAAAGGCAAAGGTGAAGTGCAGGGCTCAGACCGCAGAGAGGGAGTCAGAGCCGGCAGGGGGCTCGCGAGGCTACTCTGGGTGAGATTCAAGGTCTGGTCTTCGGACAGCGGTCCTTTCGGGAACAAAGCGATGGACAAAATGGGCCTCCCAGGGTTAGGGAGACCTTCCTGGAGCGTGGAGTGGTGAGGGGGTCGGGGTGGCATGGGGTAGCCCAGCAGGTGGCGCGGGCGTGCTCTTGGGGCCGCATCCGCCTGCCACGGGGGAATCAGCTCCATCATCCCAGCTGTGCGGGCTCGAGGTTGCCTACCCGCTTGCTGTGTCCCCATCTGCAGACCTGGGTCAAGGACCAAACCCTCCTCCTGGGTTTCCTCAGAGCATTGACCAAAGTTACCTAAGTAAAGGTTTGAGCTGAGGACCTGGCAAACAGAGCTCAGGAGGCCACAGTGTTCATACTCAGGCCCCACGTTCGATGAAGCTTCTGGGCTCTGAGCAGAAGAACATGGAAAACTGCAAGAACCAGCCCCCGGGAGCCTCTGGGGGCCTCGTCAGTGGAGTGGGTGCATCTTTTCATGAGGACTCTCCCAAGCACCTGGGGGACACATGTCCTTCTGCTCGGTTTTGTCTGCTGGTACCTGCCCTGAGAACACAGCCCTGTTTAGCGAAGGTTCTGTCAGCCTGTGCTGAGAATCCAGGTCAGGGAAGAAGCAAAGACCTATGGAGCCGATTCTGCTTCTAAGTCTGCGCTGAACTCTTTGAATGTAAAGGTCCTTCAAAGCTATTTTTGAATCTAATTTTATATTAATCTTTTAATATGATCTGATTCCATCATGAGTCTTAAATCTCTCATGTGCTATGTGTGAGCATCCATCAAATTCTGCTCTTGGGAACACTGAGATGTGGGTTTAGGGAGGCGAGCCTGTCATGGCGGGTGGAGTCGTGGGCTGGCTCTGCCCCACCTGTCCCCTGGCCCCGGTCCGATGGGCTGTGATACATCTTCCTTCTTACACATGCGCCAGCGCCTGCCTCCAGGGGAAGGAGAAGCTGCTGCTACTCTGACACACTCATGAACACGAACAGGATGAATATTTTAGCCTGGGTCTCTGCACAAAGATGCTTAAAAGCTTTTGGGACGTGGAGCTCCGAGTGCGTGGAGCGGCATATCCATGGGTGTCACTGCTTGTCTCTAAGAGAACGTGCAGCTCACTGTCCACATTAAATGCAAAAAGCAAATCAGAAGCCAATACTGTGGGGTTTGTCCTGTTCCCTTTATAGCCGTGACCAGGCAGGGGGCACTTTGTTCCCTGGAGAACATTTAGTAATATCTGGAGATGTTTTTGGTTGTCACATCTGGGGGTGGGGTGGTACTGGCACTGACTTGGTAGAGGTCAGGGATGCTGCTAAACATCCTACAAAGCACAGGACGGTTCTTCCACGACACAATTATCTGGTCCACATTGTCAATAGTGCCAAGGTGGGGAAAGCATGACCTACGGTAACATACTAAGTCTTAATGCAACAAATTTAATTCTCAATATATCCGTCCTGATGGGCAAAATTAGGGCATTGGAATCACTTTATTAAGAAAATGTTTCCTTGGCCCTCTTGATACCTAAAAAACTGAATAAACCCAGGAGAATTTCAGGTAGAACCTAATTTGAGAACCCCTCCCCAGATGATGCAACAGTGATTCTTTCTATGAAGTTGCACAGAGTTTTGTAATGAGAAGATTTTCTCCCCAGTCTGTATATTCTGTGACTTTAGTTTTGCATGTTGTGACAGTTAATTATATTTGTCAGCTTGCCTGGACCATGGGGTTTCAGACATTTGGTCAAACATTTCTCTCGGGGTGTCTGTGAGATGAACATTTGAATGTCTAGAGGGAATGAAGCAGGCGGCCCTCCCCAGTGTGGGTGGGCCTCATCCAGTACTTGGGGCCTCCATAGGACACAAAGTCTGACCTCCCTCCAGTAAGAGGGAGCGCCTCCTGTGTGACAGCCTGGAGCTGGGACATTGGTCTTTCTCTGACTTTGGACTCAAGCCAAAACATCAGCTCTTCTTTGGGCTGGAGCAGATCTGCTCTCTGACTAGAACTAAACCGTCAGCTGTCCTGGGTCTCCAGCTTGCGGACCACAGACCTTGGGACTTGCTGGCCTCTGTAATCATGTGAGCTGATTCCTATGAATGGATAAATAAACACGTGCACACATGCAGACGTATGTCCTGCTGGCTTTGTTTCTCGGGAGGACCCGAATATACATATACTGGCTTTTAAATCCACATTTATTTCTGCGTATGCCTCCAGTTCTTTCCTTGTGCTTTCTCTCTGACCATGGGTACTGGGTGTGGCTTCTGTTTTGCGTTTTGGGAGCCAGGACCCCATCTGTGGGAGATCCCGTCACCCTCCATCCACACGTCCTCACCCCGTCTGCACCATGGCTTGGTGATTAGTCAAGGGTCTGTGTGTTACTCCTGGAATGAAATAATATAACCTACCTACACACATAATTTAATAGGAAATCAATTTTATGCCCTAGCTGTAATATAAAGGTCACTTGAAAGGAAAGCAATTTATAATAAAATATATTTTTCCAAATGTAAATGCTCAGGAACAACCACCGTGAAGACGCAGGAGCAGTCGCTGGCTCCTCCGGTGGGCGAGCGTGGTGCTCGCACAGGCAGAACTGATGCCGGCCTGCTACTTGGCACACCTACCCACCTGTGGTGTCGCTGCTGGAGAGATGGCTCCAAAACGGAGACCAGCTCTGGCTGAAGTCCTCCCCACCTAAAAAAAAATAAAAAGAGTCACATAGAGAAATGTGCCTGGAAAATCTGGTGGCATTACACATGCTCTGCATTGATCGCAAACCAGCATAGCTAGCTCCTGGGCTCAGATGATTAGTGCCAAGCTCCTTCCCTCGTGAATCTCTGGCTGGACATGCAGACACTGGGAGGGTGGGCACAGGTCTTAACTGAGCCAGGAGGTCTGGCATTCCTGACTCCCTCACTGCCTTCCCAATGCCGGAAGCACCCTCCAATTATTGTGAGACCAAAGACACGAAATCCCCCGAGGACCTCCGTATGGGCTCCTTTCCTAAGCTGGGAAGCTGAGGCTGCCCTTCCTGCTGGGGCTGACAACGGCTTGGGGGGAATCGTGAGCTTGGGCCCTGTTGCACACTGTTTCCCACGTGCAGGGAGCCTGGGGCCTGCATGGATAAGGACATCACGCCCAGACACAGCTGCGAGATGTGCAGAGGACAGCACGCCATCCTTGGGGCCCCATCCCTAGACTCAGAGCTGTGTGAGCTGATGATGCCCTGCTATTCCTCTGCTGGTCTGAATTTAGTTTCTGCCACTGCAACCAAAGAAGTTAACCAGTAGTCGGTGTTAACAGTAAGCCTTCTATCAAAACACAGCATATTAGGATGCTCAGATTCAGAGCTTTGAACCAAAGCTGCTTCACTCCAACTTCTCATTGCACCAAAGTCCCCCCTCGCCCCCCGCCATGCACATTTCAAGTGCAACTAACTGGTGACTCTGAAAACTGCCACTTTTATTTTGCTTAATGATTTGTAGTCATGCTTTCCTCAGGTCCCATTTTCATCCCATTATCAATTAGAATGCATACTTATTTTTCTAAAACCTTAGCAAATCAATCAAGTGGTAGCTATAACCCAGGATCAGTCAATCATTTTTGAAGTCATAAGAAATACTCATTTCATTTCAGAATCTATACTTCATCCACCATTCCTTCAGAGACTGTGTATCCATATTTTAAGGCAGAGAGAATGACAAGAAGACAAAAGACCTGTTGTAGCTGCCTTGGAGTGAAACATCATTGCCACGTTAAAATGGGCTCTGGAAGTGGGCGACAGCTGTTCGCAGGATAAAAGGGAGTCGGGAGGAATGGAGCAGCCAGGAGGTGGGCCGGCAGAGGGCTAATGTCACCTGTCTCTGTTTGCGCAGCGTGTGTGTTTGTTTCTCAGAAAGATTATTCTAAATCCCCATTTCTCAATTGCATCTCTGCATTGGTAAAATAAATTCATCTTTAAAGAAATTCAGCATTATCGGTTTAACCTTCTAGTAGGATATGTATGCAGAAGCCACATCTGTGCCTCCCTAAAGAACACTGTGTTCTTTCAGATAACGCGATAATGAGAGGTCGCGCCAAGCAGTTACCGGAAAACCACGGGAGCTAACACCACATTTTCTAATCCTTCCACGAGGACCAGGGAAAAGATTATGAGGATTTTCTCCAGGTTTCCTCTGCTGATAATTAACCACTGTGCAGAAAACTGGAGCCAAGTGAGCATTTTATAAATTGTGCTTTGAAATGAAAAGCGACTTTCAGAAATGCTCGCGAGGAATTGGAGATGTTGGTGTCGGCACATTGTGTTGCGCAGAAAATCAGAATTGGGAAGGGAGAATAATAGACTGCTCTGTTGTGTGTATGTGTGAGCGTGTTTTGAAACTGGATGGAGAAGAGCTACTTTTTTTTAAAGTAAAATTTTCTAACATTTAAAAATCACAACAGCAAACCTCCTACATACACAAGGCAGACCATAACATGCCTGGGAATCACACAACCTATTTTCAGCAATGTAAATAGTACTTAGGAGTCTGTGTGCCTTGCTTAGCAATGAAAATGCAGTGGGCATGTTTTAATTCTGTAATAGATGTCTTCACAGGAGAAAGTTTCTCAAAAAAGGGCAATTTTCTCTTTCTTCTGAAGACCAGAATCCAAACACGTTTCTGGAACTGGGTAGCAATCTTTCACATGCCAAACAAATTTGGGAGGATAAGAACCAAATGGGTAAAACATATTTTGGCTTTCCCAGAAAAATTTAAACAAAAACATAAATCTGGGGCTAAATGACTTTTTGAATGGAAATTTTGAATATGCGCTCTACAAATAAGAAAAATTTTGTGCATTTCTCCCGATGCTTTAATACCTATTTGATCACGGCAACAATCTCGCTTGCCTTCTTACTGTAAGGATGTTTTTCATGGAGTTCAGCATGAGACACTTGCTTCTATCTCACTCTCACTTTCTCCAGCATTGCATGATATCTAAAAATATTTGAAGCTCCTTATTTTATCTTAAATATGTCTTTTTTTAAAAAAAAATTGAGTCACTGAGTGCATTTCTGGAATGGGAGAACCATGGAAAATTTTTTCTTGTTACTGGCTTTCTGAAAATGATTCTATCTGTGGAGACTCTGAGAACAAGAGAGGAAAAAGTCCTCTCTAGCCTTAAATGAGATCCTTTATCTTAACAAGGTACACAGAATGTGCTGATGTTTCAGTTTGGGGCTTGTGTCTCAGCCCCTGAGCTGCTCGGGCGCTAATTGGCTTCAGTCCTCACACTGCAAGTGAGACTTTGGTTACTTTGCCAAAATCCCACTCTGGCCTTTCCTTTAGAGCGCCCTCCTCGAACATGCTCCCAAGAACCTCTTTATTATGAAAATAGCCGCTTCATTAGGGACCCTGGGAGGGTCTCCAGCTGGTTCTCATGGAGAAGCAGAGGAGGTGACTTCAGACAGGTGAATCCCACCCTGCTGTTCTGGGAGGGGCATGGGGAAGCCACACAGACGTGCCGTGGCCGGAGCCAGCACATCGGTTCAGGTCCTGCACATGGGCTCTGGGCTCTGGGTGGAGCAGGCAGTCAGACCTCCTGGAAGTGGCGTCCGGTGAGAACATGTCCTTGGAGACCTCTGAAACAACCTGGAGATACACAGGCTGGCTGATATGAGAGACGCTTGGTTTGAAAGTCCCTTGTTAGGTGAGAGTTAGGAGACCAGCCACGTCCCTCTCTGAGCTACAGCTTCTTTATTTATTAATAAATGATGAGGAAGTGGGGCTGGGCCGTGCAGAGGCCCCCACCTCCCTGCCCGCCCTTGGCTATTCCGAGGACATCCTCGGTAACTAGTTACACTCTTGGAACAGCACCAGCCAGTTTCAGCTTCTGCTCTGCCATGTCCCAGCTGCAAGGTCCCAGCAAATCTGCTGACTCACCGAGTCTCGGTTTCCTCATCTGAGATGCAGGGAGTGTCCACAGTTCCTGCGTGTGCTCGGTTCCTGCAGGCATGCGCTCCTCTCTCTGGCCCGGGGCTTCCTCTGCTGCACCCCATCTCTCTCCACTCACAGGCCACGCTGCCCACGCCAGGGTCTGGCCAAGTGCCTGGACGCAGCTGAGCTCTAGGCTGGCCGTCGCTCCCCAGTTTCTATTTGTCAAACCAATAAACTCCCTGTGCTATGCCTTCGGGGTTTGGTTCCCATCACCCGTAACTTTACTTTTTTAATTGTATTTATTTATTTCAAAATATTAAGGGAGTACAAGTATTTTAATTACATGGATGAATTGTGTAATCCTGAAGTCAGGGCCTTTAGTGTGCTTGTCACCAGAATTGGGTACATTGTAGCCAACAGATAAGTTTACCCCTCACCCCTCCTTCCTCTTTGGTTTCTAATGTCTCTTACACCACTTTATGCCCACGTGTGCCTGTCATTTAGCTCCCACTTATTACTGAGAACATGTGGTGTTTGGTTTTCTATTGTGAGATACTTCACTTAGGATAATGGTCTCCAGTTCTATCCAAGTTGCTGCAAAAGACATTATTTCATTCTTTTTTATGGCTAAGTAATACTCTGTGGTGTGTGTATGTATACACACACACACACACACACACACACACACGCACATACACACCATATTTTCTTTATCCACTCGTGAATTGATGGGCACTTAGGTTGGTTCCACATCTTTGCAATTGTGAATTGTGCTGTGATAAACATTTGCGTGAAAGTGTTCCTTTGTTTTGTTTTGGTTTTTTTTTGATAGAATTTTGCTCTGTCGCCCTGGGTAGAATGCAGTGGCATCATCACAGCTCACTGCCGGTGTCTTATGATATAATTTCCTTTGGGTAGATACCAGTAGTGGGATTGCTGGATTGCACGGTAGGCCTACTTTGATTTGTTTAGAAATCTCCATGCTGTTTTCCACAGAGGTTGTGCTAATTCGCAGTCCCACAGTGAATCAGCGTTCCTTTTCCACCATGTCCACACCAACATCTATTGTGTTTTGATTTTTTAATAATGGCTATTCTGATAGGAGTAAGGTGGTATCTCATTGTGGTTTTAATTTGCATTTCCTTGATGATTAGTGATGTTGTGCATTTTTTCTTATATTTATTGGCTGTTTATATATCTTCTTTTGAAACAGATCTGTTTGTGTCTTTTGCCCACTTTTAATGGGGTTATTTGTTTTTTACTTACTGATGTGTTTGAGTTCCTTATAATTCTGGATATAAGTCCTTTGTTAGATATACAGTTTGCAAATATTTTCTCCCATTTTGTAGGTTGTCTATTTACTCTGTTCATTATTTCCTTTGCCATGTAGAAACTTTTTAATTTAATTAAGTCCCATTTATTTTTGTTGTTGCTGTATTTGCTTTTGGGGCCTTAATCATATTTTTTTTGCCTAGGCTGAAGTCTAGAAGAGTTTTTCCTACATTTTCTTCTAGAATTGTTATGGTTTTAGGTCTTACATTTAATTCTTTAATCCATCTTGAGTTCATATTTTTTATATGAACTCAAGATGGATTAAAGGGGTCCAGTTTCCACCACCTGCAACTTTAAAGAAGAGCTTAATCCAGTGGTTCTCAAATGTGAGCGTGCCCCAGGGTCACCTGGGGGCCTTGCCTAAATACAGACTGCTGGGCCCCGTGCCTGGTGTTTCTGATTCAGCAGGTCTGGAATCAGGCACAAGGGAGGGGCTCACTGGGGTGATCTCAGAGTTCTCGCCCCAGAGAGAGATGCACAGTCTTTGCTGAACTCTCAATTTCATGTGGTAACCCCAGGAAAGGGTAGGTGCCATCAAGATGGAGTCAGATGATGATGAAATGATAAGGGTTTGATACCCAGGATGGGGGACCAGTGCAGAGAGTAGTAGAGGGGCAGCCTCATCTTCACGTGGGTGTACTTGGAGGTGCAGGGTCTGCTTGTAGACAAGGAGCCTGGAGCTGCCCGGAGCAGAGCTCAGTGGCTGCACCCATGGGAGAACCAGAAGTATGAGCAGAGTCAGAGTGACTGGACCAGCAATAGAAAACCCAAACCCACTTGCTCAGAACTGGGAGTGAGGCCAGGCTGCTCAGCAGCCCTGCAGGGCGGGCGGCATCATAAGGAAAATAAAACAAAAGAAGCATTCATCAAATAATTCTTCGTTTGAGGCACAGTGTGAATGCTTGATAAAAGCAATGCCCAAGGTGGGAAAATAAAAGATCAATAGGAAGCAACCTTCCTCTCCCCTACCCTCCCATTTCTGCATAAGCAAGACCCCAAGAATTATTGCTCTTGCCACAAGCTAGGAAAATTTCTAGTCTCCTGAGTGATTTCTGAAGTGACAAGGATCTACAGCCACCGATTCTACTTTCTTTCTCTGCCCTTCGTAGGCAGAGATTTGCTAAAATACTAAGCATCGTTTATGTCTCTCCTGGAGGAGTTGGTTAGCTTCCAGGTGTGGACGCCTCTGGGTGCATGGTTGACTTTCAAACGCGAGCCGTGTGTTTGATGGACCCTGGCGTCCTCATGCGGCTTCCTCACAGGTTGCAGTTTCCTATGAGGCTGGTTGAATTACCTTCAGATGCACAGATTAGAATGGCCGCTCATATTCTTTCTCATTACTCTCCATATTCCAAACCTGGCTGGAGACTATTGAAAGTGACCAAGAATCTTGCTAATGAGCTGACCCAAGAGAACCCCTTGCGGTGAGTTGGCTTCAGGGCCGTGGAAATTTTCGATACCCTCAGGTTCCCTGAGAGCATCCACTTTCCATCTGAAGGTTATTCGTGCTCAGCTTTGTGGGTGGGTGAATACGAAATGACGTTAATGTTCCATGTGTTTCTATGCAGCCACCTATCCATCCATCCATCTGATCTAATCTATCATCTCTCTGGCTTTTCACCTTATAAAACATTCTGTTACTATATAAAGATCTCAGTGAGAAATTTTCTCCTCTGCGGAGAGATTTTACCTTTTAACTAATGTTGCTCAAAGATTGCCACTTCTAGGCAAAAGGCTCTGCTCAACAAATTCAATGCTCCAAGTGTTGAATACTGTAAATACAGGGCTTTGGCTTCTTTGCTGTACATTGTGTTTCTCTTCAAAATACTCAGAGCCATCTGTGTCTACATATTCATTTGTGTACCTAATAGTGGCAGGAACAAGTACATTCCATTTTTGTACTGCGGTGGCTGGTTATAGTAATATAATTTCAGGGATAGAATGGATCCATTTAAGGGACCTCCAGCCCGAGGTCCGTGTAGCTGATTCTTTCATTTTCTCCGTAACTCTCTCAGTGAGGAGAAGGGGCTAAGAGCGTGGAGGCTGGTTTCAGGAGGACCTGGGTTTGATCTTAGGAAAGGCGCTTGGCCTCTCTGGGACGACTTCATCTGTGGGGTGGAGCTGGACGTGGCCCTCCTTTGCTTGCGAGGGTGTGGGTTATTGTTAACTCCCAAGCAGCAACCACAGCGGTGGGCTGCCGTGATGGCAACCGCGTGCTGCCTCCTGACTCAGGAGGTGCCACACACTGAGTGCTTTCCTGCGGCTACCATCACTGTCCTCAGCTCAGAAAACCCCACTCCTGTTCAGGCAGCCACATGCCGAGGGAGGGTGGCCCTTAAGTAAGTGAGCATTCCCTCACTTGCCACGGGACAGGTTGGAGGGCAGCGTGCACCCACTGCTGGCCACTGGCACGTGTGCAGGAGACTGCTGGAGACCCACGGGGCTCTGTTCCCTGAGAGCAGAAGGAAGGAGGAGCCCCTCCTCTCTTCTCCCTGTGTGAGTGTGGTCATGGGTGGGTGGGGCACTCGAAGCTGTGCCAACGTAGGGCAGCAAGCCCAGGACTAACCACCCATACGGGAAAGGTCAGAGAAGGAGGAGAGGAAGAGCCTGGGTCTTGATGGGCCTGCATCATGCCCAAGACTCTCTCCTACCAAACTCCTTGTGATGGAGATAATTATGTGTCTTTGCGTTTCATGCGCTCTTAGCTGTTTCTTGCAGCTGAATCTGACCTAATAGAGTCACACGGTCAAGCTTTGTTCTCTAACCAGGCAGCCCTTTCTTCTTGGTAGTATCTCCTGCGTGCCCTGGGTGCACCTCTATGTTCACAGCCAGAGAGATGTGGCTGAGACCCTTCACAGCTGGCCCGTTTCCATCCACAACCAGGATCCTAGAGGGCAGAAGAGGGAGCCCAGGTGGGAGAGCGAAGTAAGAAAACTCAGCTTTCCCGCTTCCAGGGAAAATTCTTTTTCCCTGTTGAGCTGTCTGCATTTTTAAAATTTTTGCCTGGGTTCTTAGTGAAGTTCTTACTTGAGAAACTGCCTAGAAACTTCAGTGGAAAATTTGTCCCTGAAAACTTCCTTCATTAGAAAAATATAATTAATAATTAGGCTTATATATGCTAATAATTAAACTCTGGTTAAAATAAAGTTTCTGAGACTCAGGGGAAAGAGTTAATTTTTGTTTGCCTGGAAAGCCTGGGCACATCTTGTCCATTCTAAAGAATAGGGCTCAAAGGTAACTCTCCGGGAGAGTACTGCATTGGGGTGCCTAGTAAATGTTTGATGAATTAATAAATAACAAGGTAGATACGTTTTCAAAATCTGGGAAGCAATGAATACAAAAAGGAACCAAGAGGAAGACATGGGGTTTCCCGACTTGGTCCTAGGGGAGGTATCGGGGCTTTCAGGGTGACTATTACAACAGCCACCCATTGCCCTGGCACGAAAGGGCATGGCGCCGATACGGGTTCGGCTGGGGCGGAGTTGTGCTGAGGAGAGTCCGCAGGGTCCTGGAGAAGACCAGGGGGGCTACCGGAGGTTGAGCTTGATTCTCCGGCTTAAAGAGTTGAAGTGTTGAAGAGTTACGGTTAACTTGATAAGGAGGAAGCGAAGATTGTACCTTACAACAGTAGCTCCCAAAGTATACCCCATGAGCCTCTGGGGGACCCCTCGTCTCTTTTGAGGGGTCTACAAAGTCGAAACTGTTTTCACAGTCACACCAAGGCACTATTTGCCTTTTCCACTGGGTTGCCATTTGTGCTGCTGGGACAGAGGTAGTCCCAGGTGAAACTGTCGGCGACTTAGCTCAGATCAAGGACAGGGAGCTAAACAGAGCTGGGAGTCATGGCGTTCGTCATGGCCACCCATGTCAGGGAAATAAAACAGTGCTAATTTCACTTAAGGATTTACTTGCAGAAGCAGTAAAAAGTATCAATTTTATTAATTATTGACCTTTGAACACTCCATTAAAGACATTTTGTGTGCGGACGAGAAAAACAGGCTAAAGCACCTCTGCTGCTTCCTAGGTCTGGTGGCACCTAGGAACACTCCGTGCGCTTGGGCGAGTGGGGAGCTGAACTGTCCTCTTTTCAAGAAGCAGCATTTTTACTTGAAAGAGTGACTGACACATAAACTGTGGTTATTGAGAGTCGGGTATTTTGCAGTTATCTTCCCCAGAATGAATTAGGTCAAATTTCCTGTGCAGAAGAATTCCAAATAATGTGTGTAGGAGCCCCAGCTTCACGGAGGAGGGACATCGTTCCCCACCCTTTCAGTGTGGGCTGTGCATACAAAGGTCTTTCCAAAGACCACGGCGTGGACAGGGTGGAAGAAAAGAGTCACTTTGCAGTGGGGGAAGCTGACAAAAGCTCCTTCAGGCAGGGGGTCAAGGTCAACGTTGGCCCCTGATGCTACTAATATGTTCCCCGGAATAAGAAGTGACGAACGTGGAACTTTGCCTGTGTGGTCTTCCTCCCCCAAACCCATAATCCCAGTCCATTCAAGAGAAAAACAAATCAGACAGATCTCAATTGCAGGACACTCTGCCACGTACCTGGCCAGCACACCTCAACACTGTCACAGCCGTCAAAAACAGGGAAAATCTGAGAAACTGTCACGACCAAGAGAAGCTTAAGGAGAATGCAATGTGGTATCCTGGATGGCATTTTGGGACAGAAAAAGGACATCAGGTAAAAACAGAGGACATCTGAGTAAAGTATGGACTTAAATGAGTAACAGTGTATCAATATCAGTTCCTTCGTTGTAGCAAGTGCGCCATGCTAGTGTAAGACACTGATAACAGGAACACTAGATGTGGGGTAGACAGGGGCCCTCAGAACTCTCATCCACAACTTTCCTGTAATGCTAAAACTCTGTCAAAATAAAAAGTTTATTTAAAAATATAGACTAAGTGAGACTATTACTTCAAAGAAAATAACTGATGGTATTTGTTGCCAATGATAAAATTTGAGCTTCTAAGTTCAAATTAGAATTTTGGAAAACTTGTATCTACACTCATAGGCTTGGCAGTCTCCCCAAACTTAAAGACTTTCCTAACGAGATATGGTAATATTAGAAAATAAAATTTTTTAATATTTTATAATGCAAAATCTGCATAACATTTCGAACTTTTGTTTCCCAAGTGACCAACATGATGTTACCAAATCATACATGAGTGAAAGATTTCCTTAAAGTCCAAGACAGGCCAGTGGATTTTGATTTAGTAGAGTATGAAAAGTTCATTGATGTAATTTCAGACTTGTATAGCATCACAGCATGTAACCTTTAAAAAACAACCACTGTCAAGTTTTGGTGTAGTATCAAAAAAGAATATTACAATGAACTGCTCTGAAAGATCTGAAAAGACTTTTAACATCCATCTCCTTTTTCCAACTACATATCTGCATGAGGCTGCATTTTTTTTCAGATATCTTCACCAAAGCGATATATCATGACAAACTGAACACACAGGCAGATGCAAGAGCAAAGCATTCGTGGATGGTTAGATCTCTCCAGGGAAGCTGTGTTCCCCTCTCCCTTCAGAGTAAATTTTCAGGATGGATTTGGAATCTGTTCACACCTCCCTCATAACAGCTTCCATTCTACTGGAATCGCCAATGTATGGGTCTGTCTTTAATTCAGTGAGATGACTAGTGTTTCTGGCTCTGGAATGGGACAGCTAGAATGAGATTTTGAGATATCCAGTTATGAGCTCTGTGTTACTGTTTGAGTTACTTAAACTTTCTAAGCCTCAGTTTCCTTATTTGTAAAGAGCAGATGGTGATAGGGCTGATCACAAAGTCCTATGCCAAGTTTTGTGTGCAATAAAGCCTACAAATATATATATATGTATATATATACACACACATGCTGCATATACAGTATAGTCATATACACATATGTATTTATTTGATGTACATATTATACACATATTTATATTTATATGATTTTTGCCTGTGTTTCTGGAAAGTCAAATGTAGCATAAAAGTGACCCCCCCTTGTGAAATTTCTAGACTATTAAAGACTTTTCTTAAAAATCCTAATGAATTTATTCCATAAATCTGTATTCATATTAATATAAAAATAATATTTTAAGACCGTAACAATTAAATAAGATTTTTTCTCCCTCAGTCACGGGATTAAAATCGAGCATAGGCCCTGTTCACTGGGTGACCTTCAATACAACCTGGCCCAAGCCACGTACTTCTGCAGACCCTCCCGAGATGCATGAGATAATGATCATTTTATAAACTCCCGTCTAATTAGATGTTGTGCAGTTGAAAACACGGAACCTGGGAGGTCTGACTTTGGAAACACTATGGATTTTCAGTCTGGAACAAATGCATGTTGAGAGAAAATAGGTGAAAATATAGTCATGGCTAAAACTGCTCTAAGAGAGAGATTGATTATTGTTTGATACAGCAAATAATAACAAAATTGTCAGAAATCTCAGGATTTCCAAGAATAAAGCTTATGATTGAAATGAGCACCTCTGGGCTTCTGAGCCCCTCAGGATGGAGAGTCAGTGCGTTCCCGGTGCAGCAGAAGCTCTTCTGTCTTGCTGGTGAGACGCACTCTCGTGTGTGGAGGGGACACAGCTGGCCCTTTGACTTCTCAGTGGTGGGGACATTTGCTGTGACCCAGAGTATCTTGTCCCCTTGCACATTCATGCATCCACTTAATCAGCAATGGCTGAGCCCCTTCTGTATGCATCAGACACTCTCCTAGGAGCTGGGCATATGGGGCAAACATTAGAGATGCAGCCCCTGTCTTCACATGTCTTAAGCAAGGTAATAAAGAAATAAGCAAATACACAAGTTTATTTCATAGAATTATAAGTGCTGAGAATCAAATAAACCCAGGTGATTGCCACATCAGAGAGTGACTCTGGGGCCAACATCAGCCAGGATGACCAGGAAGGACTTCTCTGAGTAAATGATATTTAAATGGGATCCAGCCCTAGTAAGGGAAAGGGCATCTCATTTCAGAATGACAGGGCAGCAAGTGCAAACGCCCTGGGGCGCTAAGGACATGGTGCATTGGAGAAAGTTCTGCAAGTCTGACTGAGGCAGGGGGACAAGGAGGAGAGTGGCAGGAGGGGAAGCCAAACAAGACTGGCAGGGCCACTCTGCACAGGACTGGGCATGCTACAACAGTAAGCGTGGGCTTTGTTTTAAAAATGAGCATCTGTTCGTCTGTGGCATTTCTGTCGATTAGCCCGAGCTCTGTCCTCTAAAGCTGCATAGAACGGCCCTCCTCGATGTTACAGCTCTTCAAGTAAATGGACACACGTCCCTGTCACCAAGCTACTTTCCTGTAGGCATATCACTCTCAGTCCTTGCAATGTTTCCTGCTGGTATTTGAGTTGCTCACTACCCCGGTCTGCCCCTTCCATCTGGGGACCCTGCATGGGTAACCATGACCACCCTTCCATCACTTGAGCCAAGTGGAGCTCTCGGGTATGTGCCCACCCTCCCCGAACCTATCAGCCATCACCAAACCCTCGGCCCCGTCATGCATCAAGTGCATCTACTAATGTGAACTCTTCTGAAACTTGCATTGGTTAGGTTCAGACCTGCACATATGGATGGAAGCTGTAGAGAGTACTGAGCACCCTGGGCTTTGCTCATGCTGGACATTCAGATTTTCACCCTTTGTAATTATACTCAATGCAAAAAGAACAAAACCTGTAAAATCGTTGCAATAAAAGACACAGTGAAGGAAAACTACGTATGCTATGTATGCATAAGTCTGATTTAGTGCCATTTCCATCTGGGGAGGGTTCAGGTAAGATCCCACTTTATCCAAACTAGGTCAATCTTTGCTTTGCTCTTTCTTGCCTGACCAACTGCTGGCTCGCTGGCAGTTTTCCCGGCATCTGTACTGAGAAATGCGTCCTGGTGTAATTACAAAGATAAAGCTTGGTGAGCAGTTCAGGGAGAGAAGACACTGGAAATAACTGCAGTGCTTGCGAGCTACTCTCACCATTCAGCGCCAAAGGCCTGTTTGAACCGAAGGCATGAAATAAGGTCCTGGGAAACCTGTCTGGAGTATTTTTGCTAGTGAAGCCCAGGATGGCCTTTTTCCCCTATAGGTGATGTTATTTACATGGTATAAAATGAATCTGCACTCACTGTGAGGACCTACATCAGCTCAGGAGTGGTGGAGCATCTTGTCTGGAAGACAAAAGCTCTACATGAACATTCACCTCCTGTTGGCTGACTAGTCATCAGTCCAACAATTAGTCTATCCATCAACCTATCCGTCCATTCATCTATTGATCCATTCACCCACCCACCCTCTATCCACCCACCCACGTGTTCATCCATCATCCATCTATCCATCATCCATCCATCCACCCAAACATGCACTCATCCACTCATC
The DNA here is from genome assembly GCA_963575035.1 of Avahi laniger. NCBI lineage: Eukaryota > Metazoa > Chordata > Mammalia > Primates > Indriidae > Avahi > Avahi laniger. The sequence continues at coordinate 40,646 of CAUYSK010086789.1, read as the reverse complement.
CATCCATTTGTCTGTTCATCCATCCATCCACCCATGCATCCATCCAAACATGCACTCATCTACCCATCCATCATCCTTCCATTTGTCCATCCATCCATCCATTATCCATCCATCCACCCATGCATCCATCCAAACATGCACTCATCTACCCATCCATCCATCTATCATCCATCCATTTGTCTATCCATCCATCCATCTGCCCATGTATCCATCCAAACATGCACTCACCTACCCATCCATCTATTTGTCCATCCATCCATTTGTCCATCCATCCATCATCCATCCATCTGCCCATGCATCCATCCAAACATGCACTCATCTACCCATCCCTCCATTTGTCTATCCATCCATCTAATACATCCATCCATCCATTTACACATCTATGCACCCCTCATCCATCCATGCACATATGTATGTGTGCATACAGGCATCCATCCAAACATGTATGCATTCATTCATATATCCACCTATCTATCTGTCCATCTGTCCCAATATCCATACATTATTCCTTTTCTCCCTCTCTCCCTTCTTCTTTCCTTCCCTCCTTCCTTCTCTCCATCCAACACCTATGCTTAGTATAGCTCAGGCATATTATGGGCACTGGGAAATCAGTGATGAACTCAACCGTTAAAATCCCACCTTCCTGGAGCTGTCATTCTAGTTGAAGGGGGCGAACAACAGGCAAGTAAACAATAAAGTGACTTCAGGAAGTGACTAGTGTGACATGATGAGCACTGGAGAGAGGACCTCTTTGACCAGGTGCAGTGGCAACCAAGACCTGAGTCATGGCCTGGAGTGAGTCACAGGGTGCCAGAGACAAGCCCACCCAGGGGGATGCACCAGGGAGAGCAAAGGTCTGCTCAGGAAAGATCAAGGCCCCTCTGAGAAACAAACTCTGTGAGCGAGGTTGGGGGATGCAGGCATGGTGGCCAGGCCTGTGGAAGGGGACAGTGGAACACAAAGCCAGTCATGACGTCTCCAGCTCCACGGGTGGGGCCTGGGGTTTGAGCAGACCTAGTGGGCTTTAGTATGAAATTAATCAGAGCTATAATTGACCATGTTCTCAGTGTGGGCCTAGAGGGTACCGAGTATTGGACTCACGTTTGGTGAATCATTCCAGCACATTTATTGGGTAAGTGCCACAATCCACATTTCACAGAGAAGAGCTCAAAGAAGCTAAGTGCCTGTCCACTGTCCTGCAGCTGCAAATGAGGGAGTCAGGAGTCAAATCCAGACGGTCCTGCTCGGAAGCCCAGGACCATAACCGCACTACTGAATTCCTGCCAGGAATGGAAGAGGTCCCAGCTAAAGGTGTTTCAGGGACCCCCAGGGTCGGTTACAGGCTGTCTCATTAGCCGCCTCTCACCAACACGCCTCAGCAATTATTCCTCCTGGGCCCATCCGCGCATGAGATACGAAGACCTTTGCATCATGTCTCCATGGAAACCGCTCCCCACCCCCCCAGATAGGACTGTTTTCCGTGTGCTTCCTGGAAAGACAGTGATTCAGCAATATCAGCTGTTTACTTTAAAGACAAAGCTGTCCTTTATTCGGAAGAAAAGAAAATCTAAAAAAGAAAAACAACAAAAACTCCAAAACCAACATATTCTGAGGCATCATGTGAATTTGGCCTTCTGTTTTGTGCTTAGGATCCGTTTTCATTTGGAGGCGGCTCTGTGGTGGAGCGACACACCTGAGCCCTGACTTCCAGGGAGAGCACAGCGCCAGGGTGATGCACTAGGAATGCCGTCCCTGCTCCGAGGGGACAAGAGGCAGGAGGCCCAGCCCGTGCAACTCCGCTCCTCTGGCCTGGAGGCTGATGGCTCTTCCCAGCCTGGAGGAGACAGACCTCATCCTGGGAGGGTGCCCAGGTGGTTGGTGGACACAGTGACAATCAGGAAATGATAAAATGACAGGATGATAAAAATGGCAGGGTTCAAAAGCAGATCTCAGAGAATCTGCTGCCTCTGCCTGGCGCGAGGGTCCCAGGTGAAAGACGACAGAGAATTGGAGATCCAGAAGCGCTCTGGTGAGGGGCTTCTCCAGTGGTCTCCAAACTGTGTTCTCAGGGACCTCGGGGTGCCTCAGAACCTGCCGCCAGCTGCTTGGGAAGCCTGGGCAGGTTGAGTTCCAAATCTTGACTAAAATCAGACCTGCTGGCTTTAAAATAAGTATTTTTTTCTTAAGATATAATTTACAGACAGGAAAATCCGACCATTCTGGTATGCAGTTCTGTGAGTCTTGACAAATGTGTGCAGTCATGGAACCACCACCACAGCTGAGATACAGACCTCCTGCCCCAGCCCCCGCGCCTGCTGGTCTGTTTTCCGCTCCTACCGTCTGCCTTTTCCAGAATGACGCTTAGATGGGCGCGTGCAGTGTGGGGTGTTCAGAAGCTGGCTTCTCGCAAGGAGAGCAACGCGCCTGAGGCCCATCCGTGTTGGGTCAGGAGTTCTTTCCTTTCACTGGCAGCTTTCACCGCGGGCCACCAGTTCGTCCATCAGTCCCCCAGTTAGGAGACAGGTGGGTTGTTGCCAGTTTGGGGTTTTTAACAAAGCTGCCATGAATATTTGCTGCAGGATCTTGGGAACAAAGATTTTCATTTCACTTTGGTGCTGTCCTAGGGCTGGTGTTGCAGATCGTGCGCTCCGGTCTGGCTTTGTAAGAAACTCTCGCGAAGGCTGTGCCGTGACTGTCACTCACCTGTCTGTGGTGAACGAGGGCTCCTGCTCCACGTTCTCGCCAGCACTTGGTGTTGCCAGTTTTTTCGTTTTATTAATTCAACCATGCTAATAGGTCACGGCGGTACCTCACTGTGGTTTTAATTTGTGCTTCCCTCGTGCGTGATGACGTCGAGCGTCTTATATGCTTGTTTTTCATTTATGGATACTCTCTGGTGAAGAGTCCATTCACACGTTTTGCTGCTTCTAAATTTGTTCACATACTGAAGCGCCTCCTAAAGCTTTACTAAGGGAAAAAGACAGTATAAGAAAAATTCCACGGTGTAATAAAACAGACTGCACTACAGGCAGGAATGTGGTCTTCCAACACTGCCGCTGGTGCTTCCTCCAAATTCCAGAAGAAGGGCTGAGTCCAGTTCATTTTAGGATAATTAGCAGTGGTGTGGCAGGTGCCTCCCAAACTAAGGCCCTGGTGGTGCTCGCTTTCAACTCCGGTCCCCACATTGCACATAAAGTCAGCAGTCAGGAAACGATCACTGCTGTTTGTGCGCAATCATAGCAATGGATTGCATGTTAAGTTACACATAATGAAACGCTGCTGTTAGTTCCTTAATTAACACTTGTTGAATAAATATAAAATGCAACCTCTGCCAATTGGGTCCTGTATTTGGTTCAGAAAACCAAAATCAAAGCATTGAAAGAGAAAATTAAAAACAAACTCTGACACTAACTACCGAAAATGGACGCCAATGAGAAGTGTGACCAGGAGACAGAGTTCTATGGAGGTTGCCAGGGTCATCTGGGCTTGAACTGGGAATGTAAAGGTGAGTGGAAATGAGGCCTGTAGAGGGGCAGTGAAAGGGAATCCAGGCCAGGAGGGACGGTCTGAGCAATGACGCATCCGGGGTGTGTGGTGGGAGACCAGGCTGGCCAGGGCAGAGGCTGGCGCCGATAGCAGCGCAATGGTGGGCTGGCAGGAGCCAGGGAGGACCCGTGATGGAGGCCTGTCTCGTGAAACAGGAAGCCAGTCATGCACTGACCAGGGTCTGCACTGTTTAAGCCCTGCACCTGCTTTGGCAACAGACCGGCTGAGATCACGTGGTCAGCCTGGCAAGCGCACCTGCTAGATGAAGTGTTCCAGTGAGGTTTTGCGAAAAGACAGACATCACTCCAGCCAGACATTTCTAGCATTTCATCAGACAAATCTTTGAGATATTCAGCAAGAAAAGAAGAAAAATCCCCAGGCTTATCCAATGAAGAGGATCAACACAGGACTCTTATTAATCGACATACTTACTATAGAGTTTTCCCTTAATCGCGTGCCTTAGGAACTACACACCAATGTGTCTGCAGTGAAATCATTTTTGCTGTAGATTTTTGACCACTTCTCAAGTCGCGTGAATATCTCCTACTTAGTTTCTTCTATTGAACAAGCAATCCATATGTGCATTGATTAGATTGCAACAGAAACAGAGCTTCTTTCAGCTGTTCGTGGAAATGAAATCTATTTTCCAGGACTAAATCTGTGGTCCATGCAAAGACCAAGTCCCCAGGAGTCCCTCCGTGTGGGATGGCACGGACAAGTCCATGGCTGGGTTTTTATCTCTTAAAGCCAACGTGTCGTCTATGGTTTCCCAGGCTGTGCAATGGAGAAATTTGTAACAACAGGGCCATGAGTGAAAAGCAAGACATTGGCCTCTTGCTCTGAGCTCCACTAGTGGAATGTGTGGAAGCCCCTTCCCCTGCCCTGGGGTCCGTGCTGTCCTGCAGGTCTCACTGTGCAGTCACAGCGACAATTGCCCTCTGCCTTGCTGGCTCCTGTGTGTTGTCAGTTCCCGGCTGCTGTTCAGACACCTGGCTGCTGCTCTGATGTCACCCTGAAAGATTTGCTTGGTGGGTCTGTAGAGGCGCAAGGCAGGGACATTCCCATATGGCTCAGTGACATTGGATAAAAGGGTAATCCCGTAGGTGTATAATTAACCTGTGTTGGAGAAGTTCAAAACTGAGACACACGTTAGAAGAGGAGAATGCAGGTGCTGGGGTGTGTCTGAAACTTACCCTCAGGGAACACCCAACCTTCCTACTTGCGCAGAAACATCCCATTAGTTGCAGAGTCACCACCCGTGTGGTGTTCTCCATTTGTGCAGAGGCCACTTCAGAGATTCCCTGTATCTGCCCTTACAGGGTGGCCTTCGTCTGAGGAGTGGGTCTCCTAACCGGCCTGCTGATCTGCCGAGGTCGGCTTTGAGAGGTCACGTTTTTACCATGTTTGACTCCACATCTCCCCAAATAACTCAGTCAGGTATTTCTAAAACACTTGTCCAATAATACCTTAGACCAGGGGTTGGCAAACCAAGGTCCTCAGGCCAAATCCACCCAACGCCTGTCTGTGTCAATAAAGTTTTACTGGTGCACGTGTGTGCCTCTTTGTTTATCTGTGGCTGCATGGCAGAGTTGTGTAGCTATGACAGAAACATCTGGCCAGAAGATCCTAAAATATTTATCATCTGGCTCTTTGCAGGAAAAGCTTGCCAACTCTGATTTAGATAGCGGTGAGCCTCCTCACAAAGACAGATTTCAATTGCCCTCCCCTCCGTGGCCCCGTCGGTGCTCAGTGACGCTTGGAGGAGGGTCACTTTGCAGGATCTCTGAGAATAAGGAGGGATTTGGCTCCTCCCCAAGACACCTCTGGACCCTGGTTCACTTGGGTTCCAAACTCACCCCAGCGATCTCTGGGTGCATGTCAACTCGGTAGAGGTGATGGCCAAGGGCCTTTGGCAGGTTTCTGGCAATGTAAAGGAGCTTAGGAAGAACCAGAGACCTCTTGGCCCTCTGATGCCCCCCCATAAAGCACCCCCCTTGGCTCCTGGCTTTCTCTTTATTTGCATCCTTGTGAGAGTCATAATTGTGTGAAATTGCATGAAATGTGCAGTGCATTTGATTAGCTCTGCCTGCAGCTATCAATAGGTACAGTATATATGTGTGTACAGAGAGTTTGAATTTAATGACTTTTGCAGTTGAGCTGGCCGGTGCTGGAGGGAACGTACGATCACCAAGGGTGCGGGCAGCAATTTGCCGGACAGCCAACTTCTGCCCCGTCTCATTCTAGTGCTTGATGATCCGGCAGCTGCATGTAGTGATGTTTAATTGGGAAAGAAAGGGGAGGTTCTGAGCAGCTCAGTTCCATTCCAAAAGTATCCTCATTTTTATTCATTCTGGCTGCTTCATTCCCTCTGTCCCTTTGAGGTACGTGAAGGGCTCACTGACAGGGAAGTTGCATGGGCCACCCCGATGCGGGCAGTGCCTTGGTCTGAAACCCAGCAGCCAGGTGGGTTTGCACTCTGCAACGCCAGGCTGGTGCACCCCGGACTGGCTTCGTCATGGGAGTCGCTTGGGGTGCAGGTTTAAGGTACTTATCATGGAACCCTCCGACTCAGTGGAGCTGGGGTGCGGCCCAGAGCCTGCATTTTCTTGGGCATCTTTAGGGTGTTCTTAGGTTTAGACAGGTTTGGGGAATAGGTGAATAATAGTACCAGCTGATGTATTTCCTATGCTTGCCCTGCTAATTGGCACATCTACCTCTGAGTAGGGGGCTAGCACCCCCATTTCAGAGAAGAAGAAACGGGGGCTTCATGGAGGGTCACTTGTCCAAGGTACCCTGGCTGGGATGGACCTGGAGGAAGGGTGGAGCAGGTGCAGTCCAGGGAGTGTCCTCTCATCTGTGTCTGTGTCCACGTCAGTGTCTGTCCACACCACACGCATCCGTGCCTAGATCTAGTACCGTATTTGTACCCACGTCTGCACCTGCACCTGTGTCTGTGTCCACGTCACTGCCTGTGTCTGTCTGCACACCTGTTGTATCCACATCCTTAGCACACCGTGCCATGTCTACGCCCATGTCCCTGTCATGTCTATGTCCACATCCCTGCCACGTCCACGTCCCTGTCACGTCTATGTCCACGTCATGTCCACGTCCACGCCCCTGTCACGTCCACGTCCCTGTCATGTCTACGTCCCTGTCACGTCTATGTCCACGCCCCTGCCACGTCCATGTCCCTGCCATGTCCACGTCATGTCTGCTTCTACGTCCCTGCCACGTCCACATCCACGTCATGTCTACATCCACGTCCCTACCTCATCCACATCCCTGTCACATGCACATCTTATCTGTAGCCACATCTATCCCCGTCTACTCATAACTAAGCACCAGGCACTAGGGACCCTGACATGCAGGTCAGACGGGTTCCTGACTTCATGGCACTTTGCCGACCACCTGGCAGTCAGCCCTTCACGGTCCAGACCAGTGTCCGGTCACAATCCTCTTTTGTGCTGCAAAGGAGCGGCACACGTGGGGTCTGCTCTGGCCTGCAGGGCTCGTTCCAGAGAGGAGACGTGCGGGTAGTGTGGGATGTGGGGGGACCCTGGCGCAGGTGCAGGGGACAGCGCCCCCAGGAAGGTCATCCCTATCCCAAAGGCCTGCAGCTGAGCAGGGCTCTGTGTGCTTGGAGCCCAGACGGGCAGAAGACCGGGGGAGGAGCCGCTCGCTTGGCAGGGATCGGGCCGCGCACCAGCAGGGGCCTGAGCAGAGAAGAAACGGGAGGCCTGCAGCGTGTCGGTTCATCTGCAGGGCGGAACACACCTACGGGGGTGTTTATTTTCCCAAAGCATCCAAGCTTCTCATTCTGCAAAGCCAGTCTCCAGTCCCTTATCCTTCCTGGCTCACCGTCTCCGTGAATTTAAACACAGAATCCCTTATCTCGCCACACTGTACCTTTCAGAATTTCAAGACCCTGACAAGACTGGGACGAGTAACTCGACGCGAGGGAAGAAAACCTTTCCTGTCGCCCGGGATTATCCGATGAAGCTGTGCTCGAGGTGGAGCCAGTCAGTCAATTTTCAATTAAGAAAAGCCTCTCAATCAACAGTTTCCGCCTACAAAGCGTATTCGATTTAGGGGCTGTGTTTTAATCTGTAGATTAGAGGAGGAGGAGGCCCTAACAACGGGCACACACCCCTGCCCAGGTACAGCCCCGTCCTCTGCAAATCCCATGCTGTCCTCGGACTCGCACACCTGCCACCGCATGTGCCTCACGAGACGTCCTCAGAGAACCTGAGCCTCGTGGAAGACATGCTCTGGACGCGATAGTTGGGGAATTCATGAACCTCCTTCTCCTGAGCGATACGCCTCTCTCTGCTCCTTCTTTTTCTTTGAAGACTTTTCTTTTCTCATTGCACATTTGGAGAGGCTTCCACTTTGCAGTTGACACTGAAATTGTCTGAAAGATTATTTTTACCGTCACGATGAATGTAAAGTGGATTTATATTGAACTGCTGGACATGGTTAACAAGGCTTCTTGTCCTAGAAATGTGAATCATTTGGAGACGCGACGTCCACACAGCGAAGAAGTCAGCCTCTTGGCGGGAAAGCGCCAACGACTTGCCCTGGGGTCTCCATGGCAGAACTGGTCTCTGAGTTGGGATCAGGGCTCACTGGTGCCACCTCCTACCCAGCAGCTTCCGGAGCTTATTGATAGAATTGAACACCTACTGCAGTCCCTGGCCGCCCCCTCTGTCTGAGCAGACATGATCGTGCTGGGCAGAGGCAGCCGGGTGCCATTGAGCAGGAGACCCCCTTCCAGGTCCCCTCCTGCTGCCTCACGCAGGGGAAGTGCCAGTTCGCCCTGCAGCAGCGTGGGCCAGCCGCAATGTGGACATGCGGCCATGGGGCCATTGCCGCCAGGGACTCACTTGGATTCACAGGGGAACCGGCTTCTGCGGCAGCCAAGCAAGTCTCCAGTGCTAAGCTGGGCTCTTCCAGAAACAGACCCTGAGATGAGGACTCGAGGGCAGGTGGCTGTGTGGGAGGTGGTCCCAGGAACAGTGGGGCCGGCGGAGGTGACGCAGGGAGGGGCCGAGCCAGCACAGGTGGGTTAGGGAGCAGGACTCCGCAACACTGGGGACTCTGGAATCACCGAGGACCGGGTCTCACGAAGGGGCAAGAACAAGGGACGTTCGCCCACCAGCTTTTGCCCAGCAAGGGCTGCGGGCTGCCCTCGGGGCACCACGTTTGAGAGGGTCAGAACCTGGGCCAAGAAGTGGGCGGAACCAGCAGCCTTCTCCAGCCCTGTCCAGTCTCTCCAGCCACGCGTCCTTTGGGGGGACCTCACAGACCCCCTTGGGGAGAGGTCTGAAGGGGGGATGTGGGCACAGCGAGGAGGCAGGCTGCCAGGTCAGTGGACAGGGAAGGCCTTCCCGAGTCAGTAAGTGTCTCTGCAGAGTGTGGGGAGACAGTGAGGTGAAGAGTGTCCTCGTGGCAGGTCTGGTATGTGCAGAGGTCCTGAGGTAGGGAGGGGGCTGGTGGATTAGATTCCAGGGGGTGTCTGGGGTGCGCGGTGTCCAATCCTGGAGCTCCAGGCTGAAGCTGGCAGCCCATGAGAGAGAGTGAGCCTCATTTAAAAGTTAAAATGAGGAAAATGATTTTTTTAGTTTGTTTTGCTATGTTGTTTTATTGTGACCTAAGAAAAGAGACAATAAATAGCTCATAATCCCATTGTTCCGGGTGTCACAGTGGCAAAATTAAACAGGAAATTTCTGGCCAGAAAAGACCAATGCAGAGGCAAAGGTCTCTCCTTGCCCGAGACCCTCCCCCCAAATAACACCCTCACCAGGAGTGGGGCTTTTTGTTTCTTAGTCACGTCTTCTAGAAATGTGAGTTAGTCTGTGGTATCTATGTACCTAAACCTATTTCCATCTATTCCAGGGGTTCATTCTACACCCTGATTGGGAACCTTGCCTGGGAGCCCCTCGTGTCAGCCCCTCATGCCTCCCGGCCCCTCGCCTGCCACAAAGCGCTTGTGTCTCTGTTCCTTACTGGCACGCTCTCTGGCGCTATTCAGCATGTTGCCGCCATAAATGATGCTGTCGGGAACTTCCCCCTGTGCACCGTTGCCTGCATAACGTCCTCGCAAGGGGTCGTTGGGTCAAAGGATTTGTGTGGACCAGCGTCCTAACACGCCTGGGACAAGCCCCTCCCCCAGCACGGCTGCGTGGTGAGAGGTTTCCCTTCCCTGGGACCACGCCAGGGCCGGCTCTCCCATTGCGGGAGGTGGCTTCCAGGATTTGTAGGATTGTGCACCTGGGTAGATTTGGGGACCAAGCTTGAATTTAGACTCATCCACTTAGTAGTTGTGTGACCTTGGACAAGCTGCATCACTCTCTGAACAGCCGATCATCTTACAAGGGGTGTAATTAAATTAACAATAAAGCGTGATTGGAATGAACATATATGGCCCTTGGTGAACATATAATAACAGGATGATGGCAAGAGGATGCGGAGGGAGATGGGGACGTTGGAGGAGGTGGGGGAGGGAGAAGGGGCAGAGGAAGGGGAGGGGAGGGGAGGAGGGGAGAGGAGCAGGGGAGGACAGAGCAGAGGAAGGGACGATTTAGTGGCAAGCTTTGCCCAGGAATAAGCTGTCTGTTTCTGGCCTCACTGGAGCTGTTTCTTAACAAGCTGAGTCGGGGCCAGGCCTCACAGGAGCAGCAGGAAACACAACAGTATGAAAGTGCCCAGAGAGGAGGTCATCAGGGGACAGAGCGGTCCTGGCAGACTCTCGGCCTCCTCTGAAAGTCGGAGGCGGATGTGCCAGAGGACACCCTTTGGCTTCTCGGATAATTACCCAAATTTGTGTCTCTTTGCTTTAAGGCATGTTCTTTTCAGGGAGCTGAGGAGAGAAACAGGTGCCAAAGACATTTCTATCACCGTAAAGCTGATCTTTTATATAATTTTCAACAGCATTCTTTCTCTGTGAGATCATGTCCATGGAGATTCTCGGTGGGTGGGGGGAATGCAGCAGACACGGCCCACGGTTCCCTTCTTGCCGGGCAGGTTTCTCTAGAGCGTTGTCGCCCTAGTTTGCATTTTTGCCTCTGCTCTGTTACTGCGTATTCAGACTATCACACCGACATCCCCGACACGTGCTGCGCTTTCACGTACGCACCTTGGCCGTCCCCAACATGCACATCACCGGACCAGGACGGGGAGGTGGAGGGAAGTCGGGGACCTGGCTCTGCACCCCGGTGCTCGGAGCCTTGGGCCGTTGCCACGTGGCCTTTCTGTATTCGGACGCCGCAACACCTGTTTCACTGCAATACCTGCGCAGGGTGATTGTGCTGGTCAGGAGAGCCAGGCTGTGTACAGACGTTACTAGTTTGGAGAGTTCAAAGTACTGTGTGCCAGGAAACGCGGAAGGCTCCCTGGTGCGACAGACCTGCCCGAGACCACAGAGCCACAGAATGTTAGAAACGGGTCCAGACTTCAGGTTCACTAATCTTTGACCTTGTCCTCCAGCAACGGGTCATCGGATGGGAGATTTGTAGGGGGAGGGTGCTCTGGAGAGAGGAGTGGGGGAGTGGGGTGGAGCAGGAGACCCGGCAGAGCAGGGATGTGGCCCCACTTGCACGCTACGCTCCAGCCCGGCGTGGCTACGAGAGTGCCCCGGTGGCTCCCGCGCTCCGCTCTGCCTGCCTTGGCTCCAGCAGCCTATGACCTGTGAAGCCGCCTCGGTCGCCCCTTGCCTGGCTCACTTTATCCAAGGCTCCTGTTCGGAACCCTCCAATTGCCTTTCTGTGCGACCCCTCCTCATAGTTACCCGCAAGCCGCCTCCCCCAGAGGCCACGGCAATCCTGAGGCAGGTGCTGTGGCTTGTTCCTCTTCGTGTCTTCAGACCCCGCACCTGCCACCCCGTGGCTGGGACCTGGAGGACCCAACGAACGTGTAGCTGACGTGAATGACCGAGGATTGCTGACCCCTGACGCCACGCCCATCACACTGAGCCCCACATGCTGCCCGAGGCCATTCGATGTCCCTGGCCACATGGGGCAGGAGGCTTTCTTGTCTCCGTTTCACAAATGAGCCATCTGAGACACGAAGATGTTCGGCGGCTTTCTCATGACCACATCACTGGGGAGAGGTAGGGGGCAGTTAACCCAAGTCACTGTTGGGGTCCTGAGCTCACTTTCCTGACCACTAGGCTTCACTGTCACCAAAGAATGAGAGAATTAAGAGAATGAGAAGAAGCTTCTCTAGGCTGTGACCAGAGCGGGTCAGCCACTTGACTGGGGGTCACCAGCAGGTGGAATTTCCAAATGCTTGTGTGAAGTGGGGAAAAGAGGAGTAATTAGGGGATAGGGTACCATCCCCCTCCCATTCTGTACCCTGTACCCAGCCCTGTGTCTGGGCCCTAGGAGGTCACTGGTGGCTATCTGTTAAATGAATAAGGGCTGAAAGCCATGCAGGTGTCTTCTTTGTCCCCCTGCCCATCTCTGTGGACTGCTTTTCAAGTCAATGGCAGTAGCCTCGTGAAGGTGATGTCCTGTTGAATAGCCGTCTACACAGCGCCAGGGGAAGTGCAGTCCCCTGGGCCCTCTCTCTGTGCGAGGTGCAGTAGTCAAGCATTAGAACCTCATGGGGTGGCACTTAGCAGTTCTACTCCAGACCTAGAGAGTCAGTCTTGCAAGGTGAGGGGGCTGTGCACAGTGCTGGGACTCTGTACTTTTCAGCAGCTCCTCAGGCCACCCTCGTGCTCCTCTCCTGGGTGCGGAAATCCCTGTGAGCTGTGTGGGAAGATCTAGGAGGACTGGGCCCAGCACGGCCTTGAATGCCAAGCTGAGGAATCTGCTAACTTGAGAGCCCTGGGGAGCGGCCAGGGCAGGCCCCTCGGGTGCAGCGGGAGCGTGAACGGGAAGCAGGTGAGGATGGCGGTAGGAGTGAAGCCGCGGGCGGAGGGCCACTGGGGGGGCCGAGTCCCTCCTCAAGCCTGGGGCAGGAAGAGGCTGAATTCACCCTGGCGGCGCCCCACCCGCCCAGGTCCACCGCCGCAGCGGGCACTCCCCAGACCCGCTCAGCTTCGAGTCCTCCCCTCTCTGCTCCCTCCGAATTCCTGCCCAGCTGCCTCTCGATGGCTGCCTGGAAACGCCTCCCGTCACCACAGTTCAGGGAAGACGTGCTCACCTGGGGCTTGCTGGGGAGTCGCAGCCCTGCAGCCGCCCAGTTCCCGTTGCCGACTCTGAGGGCAGCTTCACTTGCATCACCTGAGCTGATGAGGATGTCTCCTTGGCTGGAAACCCGGCCAGGGAGACCCCTGGCTTTTCAGTGTTTTACAGCCTTCCCAATAAGAGGAAAATTTCAAGTGAACATTGTCAGTAAATTCCCCGGCAGAGAGAACTCTCTGACTGTGCAGTAGCCTCTCTTCGACCTGCTGGGAACATGAGGGATGGACCCACGAAGTGGAAAATTTAAAATGAAATTGGGTTTAGGAGCAATATGGTTCATTAACAGAGGCAGGATTTTTGAAGAGGCCTAGGGAAAGGGCTGAACTCCCGTTTTCCTGACACCTTTAATTTGAGTATTCGAAGGGACATGCCCCTCTGAGCACTTACCCTTTTGCCACCAAGAAAGTGTTCCAGGTTACGTCAAACACGGCCGCTGACTCTTGCCTCCAGCTTCCAAACTCGAACCCATCAGGTCACGATAGAATGATAACGTCGCCCGGTTAAGGGAATAAGAAAGAAAGAAGAAAAAGGGACACAAATTTAGAATTAAATGTCGGCAAGTTCAGTTGTAACACTGGGCTGCGGTAAAACGACGGAAGGATGTGGGCACTGTTTTATTATTTATGTAGCAGGCTGAAGTTATCTGTAAAGGAAATTGTGTGATAGACAGTAAATTAAGCAAAGCTGCCCTACACATTTGGATTAAATCTTACGTGGGCGTTAATATTTAATACCTCATCATGAATCACATTTTCACAAACTGCAGTGGAAGTTCAGGAAAGGCTTTGGACTGTGTCACTTGATCATTATTATTTTTCTTCCACTAAAACCTTCCTCTAAAGAAAGCATGGAATCGGTTGCATTTTATTCTACAGTACAAAAAATAAAATCAAATCCCAGTGACCACTGATGTTGCTGGATTTAGTCCAATGCACAAAGGACGACTTAGATTCATATGTTACCAGAACAGCTCAAATTATTATCCCATCAGAATCAAGTGCCCATGCTCATTCCCTCTCCATTTATTTTGTGATTTTAGGGAAATTGGCTAGAAGGTTCATGATACAATACAATGGGGCATAGGAGGAAGATCTGCACAACAGAGCACTCAAAGACCGGAGCGGGAAATGGTTTGAAATCCTGTTCTCTTGACTACGCATCACTACCCCTAAGCTGCCAGCTGATGCGGACACATTTTCAGCTGATCAAGTGTATACGGTGGTGTTGCTTCAGGCACTACCAAAAATATGGATTTAAACCTTGCAATTCAGCCTTAAGTTCAGATTAATGAATTCAAGTCTAGATGCATGAGACAGAGAGGCACAAAGAAGGAAGACATTTGCACCACAGAATGACCAGCTTATGGTTTAATGAGAAAGTCGAGATTAAATGCACATCAAACGCTTTGGGCAGGGACATCAGATACCTTCCATTTAGGCTCACCAAGTGGTGGACACTGACAAGCTCAAAGGTTATCTGAGATCACAGTTAGCTTGGGAGACAAAAGCCTCTTTCCCATTCACGGATTAGGATCGTTGGGTACCGAGACGTCTCGCGCCACGTCCATTCCACAGAGGCTTGCGGGTGGGAGTCATGGCGGGGAGGGCAGCTGCTGGGGATGGCTCCAGCTGAGCCCAGAGGAATGGCAGGTGGGTCTGGAGGGTGGGAGGACTAATGTGAGCACAGTCTCCAAGGGAAGGAAGAGAAAGGGACATGTGAGAGCTGGTAGAGAAGTTTGGGTGTGCCAGAGATCGCACCACACAGCAAGACGGCTGCGAAGCTGGGCCTGGTGAGGGCGATGTGTGGTGCTCGGCAGAAGAGCCAAGGATGATCAGGCAGTCAGGAGCCTCTGTGGGGCTGTCGAGCATGCGCTGTGTGATGTGTGGTGCTTTGAGGAGGATGTATGTACGCGGGAAGAAAGCGCGTCACTGAAAGATGCTGCCGGAGCATAACCAGGGAGAGCGGAGGAGACGGTGGCAAGCTACAGCCCGGGGACCTGGGAGCCCTGCCCCAGCCCTGCCCTAGCCCTGCCCCAGCCAGCCTGTGGGGGCAGGGAAGGCCCACCGTGAGGTCAGGAACAGGATCAAGATGGAACTTCGGATCATCCTCAAGGATGGGATGATGGCCTGGAAATTATCGCAGGTCCAGAGAGATGCTGTCCTAAGGTGGGCTCCCCTGGAGGCAGAGCCTGAGATGAGGATGTGAGTGCAAGTAGGTTACTTGGGAGACGACAGAAGCACTGAAACTGTGCACTTGTGTTTAGCGTAATACAGATGTCAGTGGTTACCTATAGAAATGTTTAAGACAGGTGCACACACACAGGCTCGTACAGGTGCACACACACAGGCTAGTACAGGTGCTCGCACACAGGTTAGTACAAGTGCACACACACTGGCTAGTACAGGTGTGTATACAAAGGCCTGTATGGGTGTATACGCATACGTTAGCACACACACAAAATCCCCCTTACCCTGTCAGCTGGGAGGGTCCAGAGCAACGACACCCCAGGGACAGTGAGCAGAGCTCGAGCCCAGTTGCTGCTTTCTAATGCCGTTCTAGAAAGGCTCTTGGAAGAAACAGCTGATTCAGAGACTGGGGCAGGGAAGGTAAAAGGTGACTCTGGAGTATCTCCTAGTGCCAGAAAGCAAAGATGTGCTCAAAAAATCAAACTTAAAAAATTAAAGAATAGCCCAAAAAACCAAACCTCACATTGGTGGGAGTATGTCGAAAGGACATAGGCATCAAGTGACATAGCTCTTAGTAGCCAAGGCTGGAACAAGTCGAGCGAGAACTTACAATTTTGAGACAAATGCGGTACGTCGAAGGTGGGGCCAGGTGAGTCGAAACCCAGGGTCCTTGGAGCATAAATCCTGAACATGTTTTGGCGGAGAAACGAAGTTAGAAAGACTAAAAGAGGTCAGCAAGGGATAGCTCGAGAGAGAGTGGCTTGGGTGGCTGGAGCCCCGGGGTCGGGCTTCCCTGGGCTTCCATACACAGGCCACGGAGGGAGCTTCAGAGGGAAGGATCATCTACTCTGGAAAACATGGCACTTCTGCCCAGAATTACGCATTTTCCTGAGAATTAAAATTCGCTTGCATTTTCCTTTTAAAATACTCATTTGACATTTTCCTGAAGAGACTGTTCTTCCACCCACAACTATGTACCCTTTTACCCAGGAATTGCTACGATTTGCTCTGTAGCAAGCCCGTCAGTGCTGCCGTGTAAGACAACAGCCAGAGTGACACATCCCTGCTCTACACGTTGTAATGTGCGCTGGAGAACCGGGTGGTAATTAGTGTGGGAAGCCCCGCAGCCGCCTTTGCTAGAGCAAGTAAATAGGTCAGGTGGCCGGGGGCAGGAACCCAGGCCTCGCAGGGATGCACCTGTGGGCTGGGCAGCTGCCCCTCCCAAAGGCCAGTTGTCTGCTCAGGGGCCCCGGGGTTATTGCCAACTCCTAGGAGGAAGTTGAACAGCATGAGTTTGAAACTTACCTAATAAGCTTTCTACAAGGTACAAACGCAGATGTAATTTGGGTCACCTTTTCTAAATGGGTGTGCTGGTTAAAGAAAATAAAGCCCAGTTATCTTCTGAAGATTTTTTCCCTTTAGAAATTTCAGAAACAGCAAGGCTGCCCCTTAGCTGGAAAAGGAGGAGGGATGGAGTGGCCAGGACACCCTCCTGGCAAGGGTGTGCCAGGACGTCGACCCCATGCCCAGCCTGTGGCATTCACAGGGGAGGACAGCGTTCTCTTTAGCCCACATGTGGGGTAGGTGGGAAGTGCTGGGGAGCTAGTGTCCTGGCATAGCCCGGGATAAATACCCAGCTTCCTGGCCCTCGGAGAGGTGGCCCTGAGTTTGCCGTGCAATTGAGTCCTAGCTGATAACACATTTATTTTTAGATAAGTTCTTCATTTTATAATAATTTTAGATTTATAGAAAAGTTGCAAAGATAGTACAGAGAGTTCTCATATATCCCACACCTGGTTTCCCTTTTGTTAACATCTTATACTAGTAGGCTACATTTGCTACAATGAATGGACCAATATCGATGTAGTAGTATCATTATTAACCAAAGTCTACACTTAATTCAGGTTTCCTTAATTTTTACCAATGTCTTTGTGTCTCAGGAGCCCACCCAGGAAAGCATATTTGTCACCGTGATTTTCTTAGCCTCCTCTAATCTTAGATGGTTTCTCAGATTTTTTCATTTTTGATGACTTTGACAGTTTTGAGTAGTACTGGTCAGGTATTTTTTTAGAATGCCCTATAATTTGGGCTTGTCTGATATTTTGGTTTCCTTGGGGTTGGACTGGGATTGTGGGTTTTGGAAGGAAGATCACAGAAATAAAATGCCATTCTCATCACATTATACCAGTGAACCTGTTATCAACCTGACTTATCACTGTCTGTCTTAACCTTGATCCTCGGAGGAGGTAGCGCTTTCCAGGGTTTGACACTGAAAATTATTCTCCCTCCACTTTCTTCATCTTTAGGAGCAAATCCGTATGTGTGGCTCATACCCAAGAGGTGCAGGGTTTGGTTCCACCTCCTTGAGGATGGAATGTTTACATATACATTTCTTAAATCTTTCATGCAGATTTACTTCTTCTCCCTATTTATGTATTTATTTGTTCAATTGTTAATTTATGCTTATTTATTTTGTAGAAATTAACAAACCAATTTTGAAATTTGTATGAAAAGCGAAAGATCAAGAATAGCCAATATAATAGTGAAAAATAACGAAAGTGGGAGACTGACAACACCACGCTGCAAGACGTACAGAACTCAATCATCAGGACAGGAGAATTAATGGAAGGGTGGATGTGCAGAGCGGTGGATCAGAACAGAGAGCCCAGAAACAGACCCACACAAATGTAGTCAACTGGTCTTTAACAAAGGAGCAAAAGCAATTTAATAGAGAACAGATAGTATTTTCAACAAACGGTGCTGGAACAATGGAACATTGGATGTACATTTGCAGGAAAAAAAGGAGAATCCAGACACAGACCTTAAATCTTTCACAAAAACTAACTCAAAATGTATGAATCACTATCAAAATTATAGAAGAAAACACAGGAGAAAATCTCGGTGACCTTAAGTTTGGCAATGTGTTTTTGATACAGCACCAAAAAGCAAAATTTATGAAAAAATTTATAAATTATACTATTCTAAAATTAAAAATGTATTACTCTATAAAAGCCACAGTTAAGGTAATGAAAACACAAGCTACAGATGGGGAGAAATGTTTGCAAACCACATATCTGATAAAGAACTTGTATCCAAAATATATAGGAACTCTTAAAACTCAATGATAAGAGCACAACCCAATTAAAAGGAGGCAAAACAGGATCATAGACACCCCACTTAGATATATAGATAGTGAATAAACATATAAAAAGGTGCTCAACATCATCGTGCATCAGAAAATTACAAATTAAAATGAGATACCGTTACACACCTATTAGAATGACTCAAATCTGAAACACCAACAGCAAATGCTAATGAGGATACAGGACAGTAGGGACGCGTATTCACTGCTCTGGGGCCTGCCTCATGGTGCAGCTACTTTGGAAGGCAGTTTGGTAGTTTCTTTCACGGAGCCAAAGATAGTCTTACCATATGATCCAGCAATTGTATGCCTAGATATTTCCTTAACTGATTTGAAAACTTATGTCCATACGGAAACCTGCACATGAATGTTCGTAGTGGCTTTATGCATAGTCAATCAAAGTCGGAGGCAACCAAGGTGTCCCTCAGTAGGTGGGTAGATAGGTGGGTAGACAAAAAACTGTGGGATATCTGTACAATGGCATAACATTCAATTACAAAAAATTAGCTATCAAGCCACAGGAAAAAATTTGGAAGAACCTTAAATTCAAATGCATAGTGAAAGAAGCCAGTCTGAAAAGGCCGCATAGTGTATGATGCCAACTATATGATGTTCTGAGAAAAAGTGAAACTCTAATGGTAGTAAATTTGTCAGTGGTTCCCATGTGTTTGAAAGGAGAGGGGTGATAGGTGGAGGACGACTGTATTCCGTGTGATACTGTAATGTCGGATATATGACATTACGAATTTTTTAAAACCCATAGAACTTAACAGAACAAATAGCGAACCTTAAAACACAAATGTTTTAAAGATCATTAAAGGGGTTGGATATCCCAGGGAGGACCACTATGAGAAAGCAATCTGTGTTACAACCGTATGAAGCAACTGGAGGGGAAAAGGTGTTGACCTAAGTCCTGCAGTCTGTAAGACTAAAGACAAAGGATTTGCACTAAGCTCTGACTCCAGCTGATTAGGTTATTTTCCGTGGAGTACGGGCGATAACTCTGATGCCACTCTCCATGGATACTGGAATTGGACAACTAGCTGGAGGACTGTTGGAGGAGGGGGGAGCCAGGTTACTCACTGCTGGAGTGGAGATTACAGATAAGGAAGGGGCCTAGAAAGATCCATATGATAATGGGTTAGAGTTAGAGACCTCAGTATGAACTCATGTTTGGCTTTATATAGATACAGGTGAATGCACTTAAAATGTTTACGACCGTGTGTATGTACACGAGTTAATGTGCATGCTCGCTTTGTCAGCGGAGAAGTCCCGGGGACAATGGCAGCTCAGATGCAATGAGCACACCTGGTACCCACATCTGGATTTCTGATACCGTCTCCAATAAAAGTAACCAGGGCTCCTCTTAAAAAATGGCTTACTCTGGGCTAAAGCAGGTAATATACAAGATGCGCCTGGAACGTCTCGTAGTGTCAGAAAGTAGGGATGTGCTCGAAACAACAAATCAACCATAAAACACATATATTGACAGGGGTGTGTCAAATAGCATAGAATTAACAAAAAAACCTAATAGCCAAAGCCGGACTAAAGTGGTCAAAAAAATAAATAAAAATATATTGCACTATAACCAAACTTATAAAATAAATGCCCATGAATCCATTTTCACATAAGTTAATGATTAAATAAATAAATGAATACATAAAGACAAATCTCCTGTGAAGACGAATTTCAAATAACTCACGTAGACACGCCGCCCCGTGAGTGGGAGAGTGACTCCCCCCTGCAGGTGTCAGCCGCGCAGGGACGTCCTTCCAGAGACTGGGGTGGGGAGCGAGAAAAGCGTAGCTTTACAGTAGAGACACCCGACAGTCCCTGCCTCAGCCAGGTGACCACGGCCGGCAGAGACAGAGGGAGCCTGCGGGGCCTGTGTGCCCTGGGCGCTGTGACGGGGCCGCTGTGCGCTTTCCCGCTGTGATCCTCTTCCCGGTCCCACGGCTCTGGTCGCACCGCGAGAACACGTCAGACAAACCCCAGCACAGGCGCATCCTGCAAAGCGCCTGGCCAGTAGTTCTCAGACCTTTCGAGGTCATCGAAAATAGGGAAAGTTAGAGAAACTGTCACAGCCACAAAGAGCCTAGGGGGACATGAGGACTAAGTGCCATGCGGCATTCTGGATGGGAACTGGCAACAGAAAAAGGGACATCGGGTGAGAACTAAAGGAATCTAAAAGTAGTATATATTTCAGTCACTGATGTATCAATACTGGTCATTAATTGTGACAAATGTACCATACTCATGTAAAAAGTTAATAATACAAAAAACTGGGTGTGGGGTATGTGGGAACTTTCCATTCTATCTTCTAAATTTCTCTGTACATCTAAAACTGTCTTAAAAATAAAGGCTATTATGTATTTTAAAAAGGTGCTCTCAATTTGAAATAGTTAAGGTAGACATTGCTCAAATGCCAGGTAGATTTTTTGAGACATGTAGATTTTGGTGACTATTCATGTATCTGTGTTATTGAATGTCTGCTAACACAGCACACCCTCTTCCCAGCCCTGAGATTAGAGCAGGGAACGGGGGGCCGGGTTCCCACCACACTCAGGATCTCTCCTTTGTGCCTCCGCTCTGACCTGTCCTGTGACGCGCAGGTTGTCCCGCCAGGTGCTTGTGCTGCATTTGTCTCCTCCCCCCGTCACTACACAGTGCTCGTATTGGCAACTCCAGTGGGGCATGTTCAGCTCCACAGTCCCAAAGGCCAGGGCAGTGCCTGGCAAAAAAGCACGTGCTTAATTAACAAATCCCTTCTTTAATTTGCCAAGTTATTATTAAACCTCCATTCTGTGTCTAGCACTGTGCTAGGGCAGGACCCGTGGCCAGAAGGTGTTGCAGATAGCCTTGAATTCCCAGCGTATGGGGCAACATGCAAATATTCAGTGCCACCCTTGGGCAAGTATGATAGCCACCAAGAGTTATAGAGAACAAGTGCTTTGTCGTGATTCGGATGCAGGTAGTTCTGATGGAAGGGGAATTAGGTATTCAGTACGTGCCATGCCCCCAAATGTAGTGAATTATTTGGAAAATTACTCTGTTATAAATAACTTGCCCTAATAAGAAGAAAGACTGCACTAAATTATTGACAATGCTCATAGAGATAGGGACAGGGAGGAGGAAAAATCCCCACAAATTAACTTTTCCTGCTCTTCTCATCAGGAAAGGGCGGTAACTGAAAGGGAAGAAGTGGGAAGGGGGAAGTTTCTCTCCGGTGTAGTCCTCACCCCCGCCACATTCTGCGTTAATTAGCCCAGCTGGCTCCATTTCGTGCTTGACCTGTATACCAGAAAGGATTTTGTCTTCAATGTATGTTCAGATAACTTGCAATTTTTCTACATTCAATAAACATTTATTGAGGTGGCCCCTGTGCCGGTGCTGCTCTGGTGTGGTGGTGCTTGGGTGACATCGTCCTTGCCTTCGTGCAGATTGTAGTCTTCTGGGGATGATGGAAAAAGAACAGAAAGGCAAATACTTGGATATTTGATATATATGTCGCTGATGGTATCAGGCATCTTCCTGTGACCACTAACTTAGTATCTTTGGCTAAACTCTGTTTGAGCATTTTCCCTTCCCTGGCTGGTCACTACATGTCCCCGGTCCATCCTCAAACCTCATCCCCATCCGCTCTTCTCCCTGGTCACTGAGATCCAGCTCTGCCTTGACCTCCCCTCAGTCCTGGGCACTCCCCGCTGCCTCACCACCCACCCCAGTCTTCATTGTAATAATGTGCTCTGCCTGGAGTCACCATCACACCCCAGCCAGGTCCTTCTCACTCTTTTGGCTTTCGCTCAAATGACACCTCTTTGGTGAAGCCTTCTCTGAAAACCCCCATCGAGACTTTAACTCCCCTTTACTCTGGAAGTGAAAAATCCAGGCTTCTGGGCACCCTGCCATCTGCCCCAGCGCCGAGTTGAATACACATGTGTGGCCGCAGCACTGAGGCATGCCCAGATGTATTCAAACTATTGTGTGAAATAATTCTTTGCAGCAGCCCCTGTAGGATTTCCTCTGTCAGAGAAGTCTGTGCATAGCATGGAGTTGGGGCCAGAAAACGGTGTATGGAGGGTGGGTCAGAACTGGGGCAGGGCCAGGGCGGATGGCAGGACTCAATCTGTGGTTTATACCATTAGCCCGGATCAGGCTGGCTTTGTGAAGCCGCAGCCAGAGGGCAAAGCTCAGGGCAAGCAGAAGCTCAGTGGCAGGGGCCGTCCTGTGACCCCCTCAGAACTCCCAGCAGCAGCATGCAGTTCAGCACCTCGGAAAGCTCCCAGGAAGCCGACCGCCTGGACAGCTCCGAAAGGAGTTTTTACTCCACTTCTAAAGGAGTAGCGTCCACGCTGGCGATGAAACACAGACCCCAGGAGCTGCAATCAACAGCCCACTATGAGCTCTCAGTTTCTGACACATGCAGAATAATTTATTCATTCACTTGCTTCACATTCTTTGAGAGCCTGTTAATGGGCTGGGGATGCTCTTGCATGACGCGGGGTTCCAGAGGATGCCTGCACCTGCAGAGCTGGTGCGGTGGATGCCCCTGCTTGCCACCCTGCTTTACTGCGGGAGGAGCCTCTGGGAGACAGGCCACCTCCCAGCCCCACCACCCACAAGCCGTATGGCCTTGACACGGGATATAAAAATAATAGACGCTGACAAGTTAAAAAAAATGGCTCCATCAGATTCAATCTCATCAGAATCTAACCTGTTGCATTGTTCAAAGAACAATTATTAATGCCCACAAAGGATCTGGCACAGGGCTTGGCACCTAGATGTCACCCAGCAAGTGGGTGAATCTGAGAACTAGAGAAGGGGCATCAGCGTCCCAAACCCTCCAGCCCGTCTTGTAGAAACTGGGACGTATGTGACATCTCCGGGAACTGCACAAAAGGGAAATATTATTTTGATTTCATTTCATGAGTAGTGCCCACAGAATGCACAAAAACAAAACCCCCATTGTTTTCTGACCTGCTGCACCGAATTCAGTACAGCCCCTCCAGGGGAAGTGGCAGGTCAAGCTGGTCCGGCTTCTCGAACACCATGTAATTGATATACAAAGCGCATCACAGAGCCCTGCCGTCCTAGGGCGCTGTCCGTCTTGTGCAGCAGAAGACTGGCAGCTTCCCTGCCGCAGGACCCTCGGAGGTGCTCTCAACGGCGGTTGTTCCACCTTCCTTCCCTGGCAGCAGTGAGTAAGAGCTGTCTGTACAAAGCATTCCCTCTCCTTTCATGTTCCTGTCGCCGGAGTTTGCATGGGGGGCTGCTGTGAAGTACTCTAATTGTTTCCAGGAATAAGTGATGTTGCCTGAGAAGGCTAAAAACCCCACCATGTCCCCACTGAGAACACTTGTGGCTCATTCCCTTTAACATATGTAAATATGTCACTGCCTCTCTGCGGAATGCACAGCCTGGAGCTCTCTGGGCTGATTGTTCAGATTTGAGGACTTTCCGACAGTTTGAACACTAGAAACAATAAGAGAGAGAAAGTTGGGGGTGGGAGAGAGGGAAGGAGGCAGAGCAGAGACAGAGAGAGAGGGAAGCAGCACAGAGCATCACATTTCTCTTCCTTAAAAGAGACACCAAAGTTGACAGAACCATCCTTTTATTTCCATATTAGGATCTCCAGAGCATTTTTATTTGGGTAGCAATCTTTTAGAAAAGATACCATTTCGGCAAAACACACAAACACCTAATTCACTGGGGTGATATTTGCCATGGCAATTTTTAGATAAAGAGCTATTTTGTAGCATTTTGTGAACAAGGCATTTTTAATAGTTGTAGGCTGACTTCTCTTGGTGGAAACATTTCCATGGCTCCCGGAAGAATTCCTGAGCTTTCATCTCTACTTTCTGTGGAACTCTGGGACCAGAACTCATCCCAAACAGGGAGGTCCTCGGTGGTGGTGGCCACATCATTTTGGGCATCTGAGTTTCTGAGCTAGGTGGCCTGTTTTGAAGGGCACAGGTGTGGGAAGGCGAGTCCAGGTGGGACCTGGAGGAGGAGTTTCTCCAGTCTCCCTCTGCCCTCAGCCCCCGGCCTGGGCTGTTTCTTCTGCAACTCCTCTGTCCTGCCTTCTCAGCCGCGCCTTGCTCAGGTGTTCAGAAATGGGATAGACACTTCCTCAGGCTACATTGTCCACGGCTGAAAATGAGATGTTGCCTTTCCTAGTTTAGGACAGTTAATCAAACATATTACAATCTCATTTCCTATGTTATTATATATCTAGCAAATTTCTAGTCTGTTTAGAAGGTGAGCTTCACAAAGTGTAAGACGGCCCATTTGACTCACTGAGAACCCACGCCTAGAAGTGCCTGGCACACAGGTTCTCAGAGTGGACTCATTTGGCGAATGGATAAATGAATGAGTGAATGTGACAATTCGATTCTTAAATATATCCATGGTAGTTTAATAGGTGACTTTTATACGGCACATTTCCTTTCACAGTACCATGCTTACTTTTCCAATTCCCTGGGGCATTTTAAGCTACTCTACTCTCTTCTCCCACCCCTGGGTAATAGCCAGTGCTTCAGATATTCTTACATGACGTCCTCAGTGAACATACATTCGTATACAAAACAGATGCACATGATAGGGTTTCATTAATTGTTTTTACATGGCTATTATCTTACGTCTACAACCTGCTTTTCATACTCAACAAGTATGTCAATGGCAGCTCTCTAATCTAAGAATTATATCACTAACTCATTGTAATAGCTGTGTGATAGCTCATGATATGTTTTAAACCATTCTTTTAAGTTGTTTCCAATTCTTTGATCACTATAAATCTGTAACAAATATCTCATGTATTATAATTTTTATGATGTTTTCATACCTATAAGGTAAATAGAAATGAGGATCCTTGGTCATAGGGGGTGTGATTTTTTAAAACAAAACTTAAATGGATGTCATATGATTCCTTTACATAAAAGACAAAAGATAACAAATGCCGGTGAGGATGTGGGGGAAGGAGAACTTTTATGCACTGTTGGTGGGAGTGTAAATCAGTATGTTAGAGCAGTATGGAGGTTGCTCAGGAAATGAAGACTAGAAGGACCGTATGATCCAACGATCCCACTGCTGGGTATATGGCCAAAGGAAACGGGATCTGTATGTCAAAGAGATGTCTGCACTCCCGTGTTCTCTGCGGCACTATTCACAAAAGCCAAGACACAAATCAACCCGAGCATCCATCAGCAGATGCATGGACACAGAAAATGTGGCATATACGCACGAATGAACCCAGAGAAATAGGCCAAGCACAGGAGGACAACTCCCGCACGATCTCTCTCATATGCTGAATCTGAAAAGTTGATCTCATAGAAGTAGAGAGTAGAATAGTGGCTACCAGACCCTGGAGAGGGACGTGCGGAGGGGGATTTGGAGAGGTC
The DNA here is from genome assembly GCA_963575035.1 of Avahi laniger. Lineage (NCBI taxonomy): Eukaryota > Metazoa > Chordata > Mammalia > Primates > Indriidae > Avahi > Avahi laniger. The sequence goes on along the minus strand of CAUYSK010086789.1, from coordinate 15,187 downwards.
GATTGACAGGAGCAAAGTTACAGTCATACAGGAGGAATGAGTTCTGATGTCCAGTGCACAGTAGGGTGACGGTGGATACCAGGAATTTGCTGTGTATTTAGAAATAGCCAGAAGAGAGAATTGCATGTTTTCACCACAAAGAAATGGTTAATGTGTGAGGTGATGGGTATGTCGATGACCTTGATTTGATCATCACACAATGTACACATACACTGAAGCATCATGGTCTACCCTGTAAATATGTACAATTATTATGTGTCAGTTAAAACAAAATAAAACTGTAATTTGAAAATACTAATGGTAGTCCGTCAGGCTGGAGGGGAAGGGCAGTAGGCAGTAACTGAGTCCCAGTGACTAGCCCTATGCAGGGAACTGCACAGGCAGATAGGAAAGGTAGTATAAATGCATTTTTGAACTCTTTTCTTCTCCCATCTGATTTGAAAGACAACTTAAAAAAGTAAAGATGATGCAACTGTGTTGATGGGTTTACAGTGTATGAAGTTGTACCTTTGTGCAGCAGTAACGCAGAGGAATGGAAACAAAGCTATATTGGAACAAAGTTTCTGTGCACAATTGAAATGAACTTGGTATTAATACAGACTAGATTGCGCTAAGATGCTGATTATAATCCTCAAGGAAACTACTAAGAAAATAACTCAAAAATATAGTTGAAGAAACAATAAGGGGATTAAAATACTACACAAGGAACTATCTATTTGCTCTAAAGAAGGCAGTGATGAAGCAACAATAGAATAAAAATAGACGTAAGACAAAGAGAACACAAATAGCAACATGGCAGATGTAAGTTCTACTTTATCAGTGATTGCTTTAGATTTTGATGAATCAAACACTCTAATCCAAATAAAAAGGCAGAATGGCTAAAGTGGATAAGAAATATGATCCAGTATACTCTGTCCACAAGAGACACTTTAGATTCAAAGAGATTAAAACGTTGAAAGAAAAAGGATGGCAAATTATATAATATGCAAATAACGATCCAAAGAGGGTGAGAATGGCTATGCTAATATCAAGAAAAAGCTGTTACCGCAGGCAAGGAGGGTCAATCCACTGGAAAGACATAATGATTATAAACATGTATCCACCTGACCGTAGAGTCCCCAAATGCCTAAACGACGGACAGAACTGAAGCAAGAAATAGTTGAACAGTAGCTGAGACTCTAAGACCCCACTTTCGATAATGGATAGACCATGTAGACAGAAGAATAGTATGGAAATAGAGAAGTTGACCAACACTATGAATTGACTAGATCTAACATAAATCCGTGAGCAGTCTGTTGGGCCATAGCAGAAAGCACGTTCTATCCAAGCACCATGGAGCCCTCCGCAGGGTAAGCTGCGTGGCAGGTCATACGGCAAGATTTAGTAAACTGGAAAGCATTGAGGCCATTCAAAGTAGGTCCTCTGACCACAATGGGTTTAAAGTAGCAATCAGCGACAAAAAGAAATTTGGGAAATGACCAATATATGGAAATTAAATAGCACACTTCTATATAGTCAATGGATAAAAGAGGAAATTACAAGAAAAATTGGGAAATAACTTTGAAATAAATAGAAACACAAACACAATATGCCAAAACTATAGGATATAGCTAAAGCAGTGCTTAAGACAAAATTTAAGCTGTAAACACAAAACGGATATTCCTGTTCCTCACGCACGTGTCGAGAGAGCAAGCCTGTGTTTGTGGAGACAAGCCGCATGCAGGAAAGGAATGTTCTCATGGCAAAAGCTCTTCAGGGACCTCACAAACTTTGGATCAAGATGCCGTATGTTCCTTTGAGCTGTTTCCATTCTTCACTCTTAATATTCATGCATTTTTGTACCTATCTATGACGACAGACAGTGTAACTACCATATTTAAATACATGCATGTTTTCAGTTTTGATAACATATCACAAAGCCACATTCAAGGAATGTTGCCAGCTTGTTATTTCCATTCATTTTTAACTTTTCCAATCCGATGAATGAAAACAGTTTCCTTACTTTATTTGAAGTTACATTTCCTTAATTGGTTTTGATTGACAGTTACATTTATTTCCTCTTTTGTAAAACAAATGTTTGAGTTCAGTTTTGTTTTTCTATTGGACAGCATACATTAAGGATATTTGTATGCTAAGAATGTTAATACTGTGTCACATGTGACGCAAATATGTTCCCAATTTAACTTTTACCTTGTGTAGTTTTGTGAGTATGATATGAGATTTTATTTTTATTTTGTCAAACCTATCAATGTTTTGTATTTAGTATTTCCAGTGTCGTGTTTATCCCTTTCAGCAATATTGTATACTATGTCACTAAATTTCTTCTATCACTTTGATAGTTCTTTTTCACATTTAAGTTTTAATGCGTCTGGATTTATTTGATGTAAGCAATGAGATTTTAAATAATTTTATTTTTTCTCAAATGCTTGAGTAATCCCATCACCATTTATGTAATGATTCCTCCCTCCTTTAACATGACAGCAAAGCCCTACACAGTGTTTAATTCTTCTAATAGGCTGGGAAGATATGCTATATTTTTATTTTTATACCGGTGCAACTTTCATATTATATATTGTGGTAAAATACACATAACATAAAATTTACCGTCTTACCTGTTTCTGCGTGTCCATCAGTGTCATTAAGTACCTTACATTGTGCAACTATGACCATCATCCATTTCCAGACTCTTTCCATCTTGCAAAACCTTTGCCACAAATTTTACGTTACGTTGGAATACATCTGATAAAACACTTGTATCATTTATCTTTTAAAAAGAGAGATTCCTTTAGAATGGACGCAGCAATAGCAGAGTTGGGAGGGGAACCAAGCGGCCAGCGGGCTGTGCGTGGGGGAGAGCATCGCGAGACCCTCCCCTTTCCCCTATTTTGCCCCAGGGCAGCTCCTCAGCAATCTTCTCTCCCAGGGGGTCTGGTCATCTCAGAAGTAGCCGAGTCACTAGGCCACACTGTGGGCTCGAATTGACAGGGTGACTCCTACCGCCAAGGTACAGAAAAGGATGATTTTCCATGATATTTCTCTCAGTTTTCAAGTTTGGTCTCTATAAATCAATTGCATAAGTAAGAGATGAGTAAGTTCTCTTAAAAGAGAGAAACTTCCAAATAAAACTAAAATGTCTGTGTTTTCCTAAGCTTTAAAAAATACCGTTTATACACCTATGTGTTCCTGTAGAGAACAAACACCTCCGTCGATGGGTATCAATCTGAAATCTCCTCTCTTTTGCTCTGCAGGATGTTTGGAATGTGTTCATGCAGATAGATGTTGTTCTTTGTTTATAAATTGCATATATTCCATAGAAAAAAGTATCCTAGGTTTAATTCAGTAATTTTCCTTTTGGTAGACTTTATTCCATTTTTTCCTCTCTCTAAACGTTGCTGTCTATGTTTCAAGCAATATTTTATCATCGATGTGATTAAATAGTTGAATGGCACATTAAACTCATTTTGTTATGATGCTTGGGTGATAAGTTTTTTGGTTTTTTAGTTTTATAGTAATTTTGTGCAGTTTCCTCAATTTTCTTTTTCATAAAAGAAACACATTTACTTTTTGGATTCAAAAGTTTACTTGGTTACAACAAAGAGGAGCAGAATTTTTTTTAAAGCCCCACACATGCTGTTCAACGCTTGGAGGATCATTTCTTCCCAGTCAAATGTGACAGGGAGGCCTGGAAGGTCCCACCTGGCTCGGCAGGAAGCCTCACCATGAAGGTGGCTGCCGAGACAAAGCAGAACAAATAACCTTCAATAAATCAACTCCAGGAAGCGTGCGCAGGGCTAAGCCGATAAATCGCGCCCGCGGGTCCGCAGAGAGACTGCAAGCTTGTCCCCTCCGTCCCCCGAAGCTCTGGCAGCAGCTTCCTTGCACGGCGGCTACGGCAAGACACCACTTACAGGCCTGGCGGAAATGAAAGGCCAGCCTTCCTCGTGTCCTCCCAGCCAGCCGAGGGTGCCTGGGCCTGTAGCAGTGTCTCCTCGAGAGCTGGGAACTCCAGGTGCACCACCAAAACACCGGCCTGTGACAAATCTCCACGCTGCAGACACCCTTCTCTCTGCTTCTAGTGCTGACTTTATTTCCAGTCTTTGCCTGGTGTGCTGCGTATCTGCGGTCGCCACCCCCGCGCTGCAGCCCGGCACTGTCTGTGGCCTGTTAGAAACCAGGCTGCGCGCAGGAGGTGAGCAGTGGGCGAGCAGGCGCAGCTCCGTCTGTGTTTACCGCCGCTCCCCATCACTCGCATCACCGCCTGAGCTCCGCCTCCCCTCCCCCACAGCGGGCCCGTGGAAAAATTGTCTTCCGTGAAACTGGTCTCCGGTGCCAAAGAGGCTGGGGACTATTGATATCTGTCACCTTCCAGGCCAGTCCACTCATTGCCTGTTCTTTGATGCAAGTGATAGAATCACTCACTTCTCTATGGCCACAATATTTTTGGCTAAATATATAGAAAATATTGTTACTATGACCAGAACCATCCTCGTCCTCCCTGATCACCCTCATCATCACTGTCATCATCACCATCATCTTCATTGTCATCACCATCAATCATCATCATCATCACCATCACCATCACCCTCACCGCATCATCATCATCATCATCACCATCGTCACATCATCTTCACCATCACCACATCATCATCATCACCCTCATCATCACCGTCATTATCATTACCCTCATCATAACATCATCATCATCACCACCACCGTCATCATCACCACCATCATCACCATCATCACAGTCATCATCACCATCACCATCATCAGCAGCAGCATCGCCATCATAGCTGTCATTGTCACTACCACCAGCAGCACCATAATCTTTTTCATGTACAGTCATCCTGTCATCTAGAATTCACACTGTGCTTATTCTATGACATTCTGATCAGAGATTACCTGTATTAAGACATTTAAACCTTATAATCATGATGCAAGGCAAATGCTATTGTTGTTCCCATTTTATAGATGAGAACACTGAGGCACAGAAAGGTGCAGTAACTTGTCCATGGTTATATAAGGAGCTTAGTTTCTTTATTACTATTTCCTTAGATCATTGGGTAAGAAATGAATTTTTTTAATTCATGTCTGAGTTTGAATATCCTCATCTCACTTGGCCTACACTTTGGTAGAGAGGCCAGGGACAAGAGCCATAATAGTATGATCCAGGCCCTTGGTATGCAACGTGTGATCCCCAAACCAGTACGTCAGCATTATGTGAGAGTTTGGTGGGAATGCTGAGTCTCAGGCCCCAGCCCAGACCTACAGAATCAGGACCTGCATCCCAACACCCTCCCCAGGTGATTGAGAGCACACTGCAGTGTGAGGAGCACCATCTTAGCACATCACGTTGCTCTTATGCTGATGTAGACTGGGAATGGGCTTAAGGCTTGGTCCTACAGGCGGTGGGAGCATCTGTAAGACTGACCTTCCACTGTCCCAGTCTCAGGAAATATTCGGAAATGTTTTTGGGGGTATTACCAGTTATTTGCATTTGGAAAGCAAAGGGGCACAGAGCCAGTATCTCCAGAGTAACAAGGTGGAGGGTGAAATTTCTCCCTGGAAGTGGAGCTGGGTGTGAGCTACCTGTAGGACCTCATCACGCCCTCCCCCTGCTGGAAGGGTCGTCTTCAGCCAGCTGCCTTGGCGGGTGCCAGCTTGCTGGCCCAGCTCCTCCTCTGGGTAATTGTTTCTCCAGACACACTGAGCGTTTTACCTACGTCAAAGGAAACTGAGCATTGGCTGTCTGTGCTGGCTCTTTGAGTCCTTTTGGGTCCTTGTATTCTTCGTGCAAAAATTGAGATAATTGAATGGAATCTGCGTCCATTATAGGGTTATGACAAAGATAAAAAGTCAGTCAGAGTATGTGCAATAACTGGTGACAATTGAATAGAATAACAGCTGTAATATAGTTAACAGTATTGCACTAACGTCAATTACTTGGTTTTGATGTCGTGCTACAATTGGATACGATGTCACCATTTGGGAAAGCTGGGTGAAGTGTTTAAGGACTCTGCTATTTTTACAGCTTCACTTCCCTGGACTTCATCTTCTCTGATCCTTCACGTCTGCGCCACCCTCTCTCTGGAGTGCTTTTCTAGCAATATATATATATATTTTTTTGACCCTGTGATTTTAGACTTGAACTCTGTTGAGGTTTGATAGTTTGTTCTCGCCCCCCTGTTCTCGGCTCAAAGGTTGCCCTCCCTGCTGGCCCCACCCCACCCAGCGATGCTCTGTTGCCCTGTGTGCTTTATTAACTTCTTAGCGCTTATTATCCCCCAAAATCGTCTTGGTCATTTGCTTCCTCGTGTATAGCTTTCTCCTCCAGCTAAACCACGCTGGTCCTGAGGGGAGAGTTTCTGACTGTTCCGTTCACTTACTGGATCTCTGGTGCCTGAACCAGGATCAGCCGTCCTGAGAATTAGGTCAGGCACCAAGGACCGCTGGCACAGCGGCGCACGTTAGGGGCTCGACCTGCTGATTTAACTGTCATTGACGGGGTCAGAGACACGCACAGTGAACCACAGTATATGGCAACACGAGAAAAAAGACAAAGATGGACAAAGTAGAATCGGGACTTAGAGAAGGGACAGAGACAGGGAGAGCGTGAGAGCAGGAGAGGGGGGATGTGCCACACTGGGAGGGGTGGCAGGAAGGTCCTCTAGGCTGAGCTGCGTACGTGCTGCCTTCTGCAGGAAGGCATGGGTGGGAATGGACAGTGGGTGCCTGTGCTTTTGAAGCGCCTTTCATTAACGCTCTTGAAGGCATGCGAGGAGCAAGATTCCACCTGAAACGGGGGCACGGAGCATCAGCGAGACACCTGGGGAGACTGATGAAGCCGAGTAGCTTCTCTCTTTGGAGCCGGATGTTCAAAACCAGCCCACAAAGCAAACATTCCTTCCCACGCGTATGTGTGCACAGGAAAAGCACACAAGCAGCACAATTGGCCTGAAAAACAACTTGTGATTTCTCAGCACTGAACGGTCTGCCCTGGATGAAGAAAGCCCAGTCCAGTGTGGGAAAAAGGTCATGACCACGCTTCCTAGGCCGTCCCCTGTCCCGGCAGTCTCCCTGTTCCAGCAGGAGCCACAGCGTCCTGGCTGGAGCAGTATGATTTAGAGAGTCGTCTTTGGGCGCAAGGTTTGCTCCTGTGGATTTTGCATGTGAGGCGAGCTGCAGGTGCGTTGACATAATTGCATGTCAGATGCTGGTGCCTGGGTGACGATCCATCTTTCTTTTGGATGAAAATGACTCGTTGCACACAAGCAGGGGAAGCTGATACCCCCTCCCCCGCACATCTCTTGTCTCCCTGCACACAGTGCAGATGCACATATGAAGACCACCTTTCAAACAACTGGGGCTTGACTCGGTGGTATGTTCCCAGCGTGGAATCTGGGAAGGGAGCCTCTGAGGTGAGTGAACAATACCATGCTCCTCACAGAAACCGGACCGACAGAGGGGAGGCTGCCGTAGACAGGAGGGACAGCTGCGTGGGAGTCCCCACCTGCCTGGTTTCCAGCTGAGTAGAGGTGAGCGTCCGCCGATGTGCGGGCGGACGTTTGTTATCTCGTGGCGCAGCTCTGGAATGCAGCCGCCATGGCTGGAGCCACTCTGGATCTCGCTGGGAATCCATGGTCCCTGCTGTAATCCATTTTCTGGGAGCGACGGAACTGGGACCTGGGGGGAGCAACAGCTTGTGGGGGGCCCGGCCGTGTAGGTCCTCCAAACTCGCTCTGCTGAAACCATCGCGGCAACAGCTGTTCATGAGAGCCCAGTAAAGTCACCATGAACCTTTGCTAAATCAGGAGCACTTTCACGACCTCAGCGCGAGGACAGTTTACAGGGGAGGAGGAAGCTGCTGGCTGCATCTGGGAGACACGCAGAGGCGACACCTCTGCTCCTGGCTGCACCCTGCGTCCGCCTTCCTTCTCCTCCGTCCTTCTCTCCCGCTCCTTGGCTTTGTCTGAGACATGAAAGAAAATGCGTTTTGTCTCCCCGTCAAGAAACACAACCAACCGGAGAATTCTCCATTCCCTGGCCAGTGTCTGAACACGCTTCTCTCCACAGAGCGGCATGCTCCACTTACAGTGCAAACTTTTAAATAATTTGTGATGGAATGGGGAGCAGAAATTAAGGCTCAAGTGTTTAAGATGCAATTTGAAACTCGATGGGTATGTGTTTTAAGTATAATTGTTTTAAATCTATGAGGGCGTTTGCATTCTCATTACTAAGTTTATACGGACAACTTTTTGGCTAACTTTTTATTATGGGATTTTTCAAACATACAAAAAAGTAGAGCGAATAGTAAATAAGCCCCATGTACCCTCCACCCTGGTCCAGTGATTGCACTTGGGTCACTTTTATAGCACTTCATTTTAAAGTTCTCAGCTTGCTGCGTAAAAGCAAATCTTCTGAAATTGCTGTCCACTTACTCTGCGTAGAGGCCTGTGTGTTTTCCCTGCATACGAGCTGATGTCCTGCTCTAATGTCTAAATCACCAACTATTATCCATCCATTAGTCTCTAAAGCTGAAAACTAAAGGAAAAATGCCACCCTAGAGAGGTTCCCTGGCATCTCCCTGGTGGACAAAGAGCATCTTCAAGTGAGCAGAGCCCAGGCCTGGGGACAAGGGGAGGGAAGTCCGATCCTGTGCCATACCTGCCCCTTCTCTCCTGCAGGAGAGTCTGTGGCTCACTCAGCAGGCCTTTGGTAACCGAGGGACAAGCTCACACACCCAGGACTCTAGTTTACCTGTTAAAGTTACCAGTTAAAGTTTTTGTTTTGTTTTTTTTTTTTTTTTTTGAGACATGGTCTCACTCTGTCTCCCAGGCTAGAATGCAGTGGTGTCATCGCAGCTCACTGCAACCTCAAACTCCTGGGCTCAAGGGATCCTCCTGCTTCAGACTCCTGAGTAGCTGGGACTACAGGTGCATGCCACCATGCCTGGCCAACTTTTGTATATTTTGTAGAGATGGGATCTCACTACGCTGCCCAGGCTGGTCCTGAATTCCTGGCTTCAAGTGATCCTCCCACCTTGGCCTTCCAAAGTGCCAGGATTACAGATGTAAGCCACTGGTCTAGCCTAAAGGTGTGACTTTAAGGAAGCCGTGTATTCCTTCCCTTGCAGGAAGGCAGGCCCTGCTTGTCCCACAGAGTTGTAGAAGGCAAGCTTGTGCTATTAAGTTTGAGACATTTCTCCTGAAATGTGCAGACTGGATTAAACAAGGAGAGTTCCGGGTCGGCTACGGGGTACTGCAGGAGGAAACAGTGGGGGAGCATGGACAAACTCCCCAATGTGCCCTGGATTAGGGGTGCAGGCGGCAGACATGGACTTGCTGAGAGGGACAAGGGATGGGCCTGGTTGGGCTTTTCCCTCATTGCGCAGAGGCAGCAGCCAGCGCCGCAGGGCCGGGCTGGAAGGGGAAATGTGTGCAGACGGCATCGGGTCCCAACCTGACGCGTGTTTGTCATGAGAACTAGGTTAGGTGAAGCTTCCCACGGGTGCATATCGGGTGGCTCATCAGTGCTTGACCTATAAAATTAAAAAAATAAAAACTTGGGAACATCTTAAATGTTCCAAATAGGCAACTGATCATGTAAATTGTGTTTGGTTCATGCACTAGGCTATCGTGCCGCCATTAAAAAATGGTAATGACGTCTCTACTTAGTGATTGGAAAATGCTTCCATGAAACATTGTTCAGATAAAAAGCCAGTTGCCAAGAAAACACAAGGTCTAATTTTGTGATCAATCTATAACCCTGTCTAGATATTTCGTTGTTACATAGGAAACAGCCAAAAAGTATAAAAAGTGAAATGTTCACAGGGTTGTGTGTGCATTTCAGGGCGTGGGGATACATTTACTTTCTTTTTCATAACTTTCTCTATTCTTTGAACATACAATAAACATACATTAGTTTTACATACAGAAACAGCAGATCTTTTAAATGGAAATAAGTGTTTAAATATTATTAGAAAGTGTGGGAGCAAGAAGACACTGAAATGGCATTTTATCAGGAAACAGCAGTGAACATTCTGGAAGCTCCATTTCTTATAAGCGGTGCTGTATCTTCCTTCTGCCCAAGTCCTGAAGTAGTTTTCCATAAAGCTCTTTATCACATGGAGGGGTGTTTTCTCTAAGCACATCTGCCACTTGTCAACTCTGATATACGTATCAACACCAACCTTTGCTGGTCCACGGAAGTCTCATTAGCACTGCTTTTACAGTTCACTAATCCAAGAATGGCGTCTCCCCTTTGCCTACAGACTTAATGGCATCAGAAGCCAGAAAGAGTAGAATCCTTATAGCTCTTTTGAGCAAAATTCCTTTCTCAGAGAATGGCTGGGGGTTTCTGCCTACTGCTTCCCCGCTCATTTACGATGCCAAGCTGAAGACACAGCAGGTGACTGGTGTGAGCTCCATGCATCTGTCTCTCTTCATGAAAAGTCAGCTCAGACTTCAGCAAGCTACTTGGGAATCCGTGATATCTGTTTCAGGGAGCGAGAGAGAGAGACTCTGTCTTTCTGGCAACAGAAACAGCAGCTTAAATCAAAGGGGAGCAGATTCTGAAGCAAGAAATCTATTACCCAAATTAAGCCCCTTTACACCATTTTTAATGGTGATAAATTGGGAAAGTTGCTAAATGAAACTGAGACCATAACTCATGTTTGGTGATATGAAGAAGAATTTAATTTAACTGTACCTTCTTAGAAAAATCCCACACCCAAAAAAATCACAAACGGAAAATAGTGGTTTCTTGAGAGAATGTGTTTCAGAATCGGAGAATTAACTGCTTCAAGACAATGGGGAGTACTTAAGCTCCCCTTGAAATCGCAGCTATAAATCATTAAAGGCAAAGTGAAATTTTCTCCGGTGGGTATACTTAATGACCAACAAACTTAAAATTCTATATCCTGGTCTGTGCAGGAGGCTTGACGATGTTTATTTGTTAAGGAGGATTGAACTGGCTTAATTCTACCTGAATTTATGTAGAATTTTTAAACTTTTCATCGGTTTACTTTTCCAACACTTGTAGATCAAATGTAAGCCCCACTTAACAGATTGGGGGATTAGAGACACTTAATGCTGTCGTAAAGCCACATGGCTGGACCCCGACCAGTGTCTATCAGAGAATTGTCCATACACCACTGCCTGGGAGTCTGAGCATAGGAGGGAGAATGATGGTTTTTCTCTCTGTACTAGCACAATTCACGTCTGGGCACCAGGTGGGTGGGGCTTTTCCGTCACCGACAACCAATTCTGACACCGGCTGGGAGTCGTATGATTCGCTTCAACTCTGGCACTGACGAGAGTTAGTGCAGATCCCGCAGGCCGAAGGCTCAGTCCCGCAAGACGGCCCCTGCTTCAGTCACCAATTGCAAGTTTCAGGCTGTCCCCCTACACTTCTAGTTAACCAGCTGTCACCAGGGCCTCCACGACCCCCTCCTCAGGCTTGACGACTTGCCGGTCTGACTCACAGAACTCAGGAGGACACTTAGTTTATCGGTTTGTTGTAGAATGAAGGACGTGGTAAAGGCTGCAGAGGAATGTCCAGATGAAGAGGTGTGTGGGGTAAGGTCCGGAGGGGTCCCTGTAGAGTTGGGGTGCACAACCCTCCTTGCACATGGATGTGTTCGCCAACCTGAAAGCTCTCTGACCCTGTAGTTCAGGGATTTTTATGGTGGTTTCATCACATAAGCATGATCCATTATCTACTCAATCTCTGACCCCCTCCCCTTCCCAGAGGATGGGGGATGGGCTGACAAATCTAGGCTTCTAATCATGGCTTGGTCTTTCTAGAGACTAGACCCTACCCAGAAGCCCACTAAGAATCCCCTCGTTGGAAGAAAAGACACTCCTGTCACCCAGGACAGTCCAAGGGGTTAGGCAATCGGTGTCAGGAACTGAGGACAAAGACCAAATATTAGAACAAAAGAAGTACCTAGTGTCCTTGTCACTTGGGAAGGTACAAGGGTTTTAGGAGCTTTGTGCCAGGAACCAGAGATAAAGAGCCAAAATATCCATTTCCTACCATAAATCATAACGCCACATCCCCTGGGAGGTCCTTACGTGCACTAAAGCTCGGGGAGACTGACTGGTGGATGCAAGGGTCTACCCCTCCTTCTCCCACAGCAGGCGTTGTCGTACTTTTTCTGCAAAAGATCAATTAATAAAAATTTTAGGCTTTGGTGTCCACATAGTCCCTTTTGCAGTTACTGAACTCTGCTGTTTTAGTGTGAAGGTAGAGAAATATGCAAACAAATGGGTATGAATGTGAGATAATTATATTTTATTCACAAAAACAGAAAGTGGGCCAGATTTGGCCTGTGGGTCATAGTGAACTTGAGCTTTCCATCTTCATCATCATCGTTATCCTCATCAACATCACCATCATCACCATCATCATCACATCATTATTGTCATCACATCACCATAGCAGCAGCAGCATCACCACCACCATCAACATTATCACCATCATCATCACTACCATCATCACCATCATCATCATCATCATCACGACCACCATCACCATCACCATCATCACCATCATCATCATCACCATCATCACCACCATCACCATCATCATAATCACCATCATCATCATCATCACCACCACCATCACCACCATCACCACCATCACCATCATCATCATCATCACTACCATCATCACCATCATCACCATCATCATCATCACGACCACCATCACCATCATCATAATCACCATCATCATAATCATCACCACCACCATCACCATCATCACCACCATCACCATCATCATCACGACCACCATCACCATCACCATCACCATCATCATCATCATCATGACCACCATCACCATCACCATCATCACCATCATCATCATCATCATCACGACCACCATCACCATCATCATAATCACCATCATCATCATCACCATCATCATCATCATCATCATCACCATCACCACGATTATCATCACTGTGCTCAGTGAGAGCCACAGTGGCAAGCAGGGTTAGCATGTTCTTAGAGCCCAGTGCTACTCTTCTCACTTGGGAAACTCCTCCAGCTCTTTTGGAATGTCGCTCCTTCTTTTTTATAGTATTTGATTGTTTGGCCTTCATTACTAATCCTACTTAGCTGCTCTGAGTAGATGAGAATATCTTCTTCAAGACTGTGAGATTTAATTTCTAGGTCTGACATAAAAATTGTAAGGAAATGTTATTCATGCCATTATGTGGTGAATTCTCTAAGGCTAGATGTCGAAGTCCTTCTAACCATGTGGTTTGGAGGGGCTTCCTGAGTCTGCGCGTCCTGCCCCTTCTTTATAAACTCTCACCGGAGTCCCTATCCCACGCCAGGAGTTGCTTTTGAATGAACAAGTGAAAGTTTAACTCAACAGTCTACTAAGTTTTGAAGCAGCACATTTAGTACTTCCACTCAGATGAGCTATCCATGTCCCCATCTCAGAAGCCACGTGTGAAGTATTTTTACGTGACTTGCCAGCAAGTGGCCAGAGTAAAACATCCCTCAGCCCAGGTGATGCACACTCTAGGCTGGAGCTTTTCAAAGGGTTTCCTCTGGACACAACTTTTGAGGGCCAGAAGGCCTTGGTATCTTCAGCTGCAAAATGGAAATCTCAAAGTGTCACTGAAGGAGTCAAGGAGCATTAAATGGGGTCTCCTTCATGACAATGACAATGACAACCCAGCCCTGAGCTTTGGACTGCCCTTCAGTATCACGGCTATTTGAACAGAATTATTACCTTCCCCAAATTTGCTCTTTTATATACTCACCGGGCAAACTTTTCCATGTTGTAGTAAATTTCCATGATTTTTCTGTTAGCTCTGCTTAACTGTTCTCTTGCGATTATCACTTCCTCACAGCAATTTGAGAACCACTCTGCAGGTGTAGCTGACCCTTCAGCTCAATACTGCTCCCACGGGTACTGCTCCAACAAAGTGCACCTGGTTAATTTTTCATATTCACCAAAGTTTGCTGGTGCATCTCTGGAGGGGGCCATGAGACTCTAGATTGCCATGGCAACTGGATGAGAAGCAACGATCAAGGGACCGTGGGGTCTGTGTTCCCATGAGATCTCACACACGATTTTGAGAATAAGAGCTAGTTAGACACTTTTTAATGGATCCAGTCCCTTAAAGTTAAACAAAAATGTAAATTAAATTAAATAGATTATCTGGAAGCTCAGCAGAGAAATGAAAGGGATGCTTCTTGACTAGACACTGTGTCTGAAATTTTACGGACTCTTCACATATTATGTCATGAAATGCACACTACAGTTCTGTGCAGAGGACATTATTATTCCTCCTAATTTGGGCAGACTGACAGGGGTTAGGAGATCACATAGCCAGTCGGGTGGATCTGGGGGTCTCCTGTGCTTCCTGCCTCCAGAGCCCCAGCCTGCCCATTCCTCACCACGTCCAGAGGAGACCCCAGATCACAGGAAGGGCTGGACCAGTGAGCTCTAGAACCCTACTGAGTGTTTACTCTTGCAGTATCTGGAGACATCTACAATATTGCTTAAGCCATTATTGAGTCTTTCTCTCTAGTCGGACTCTTGGCCAGGCAAGAAAGGTGACAATTGCTAAGCATGGAAGGGAGAAACACTGATAGGTGCAGTACCTTCCCTACCATATCCTCTGCCATGTCCCTAACAGATGTTCCTAGAGTGTTCTGGCCTCATTGGTTCACAAGGCTCCGTATTAGCCCTTTGAGTCAGGTGAGGCACACTCTGGACACGAAGGGACGGGCCCAGGGACACCCCTGGATGCAGCCTCCCCCGACCAAGTACAGAGTCTCCCAAACCCCACACTGGGAACTGCCAGGACCTTGCATCAATGTGCAGCGCCAGGGGAGTAGGTAAGGTGAAGACTCTGGAGAGAGGCTGACTTCGATCTGAGTCCAGATTCTGCCCCTTGCTATGCGACCCTGAGCAAGTGATCCAGTCCTCTCCAGCCTCAGTTTCCTTGACTGTGAAGGGGTGGTAGCAGTGATGACATTGAGAGGGCTCAGTGCCATGTGCGGAAGTGTGGGGGCAGCGCTCAGCGTGGAGTTAGCATAACTCATAAAGCACAGTGGTATCGGTGCATTTATTGATTGAATTATTATGAGTTTTGATCTATTTTTTTGGGGGGTGGAGGATAGGTATGAGTTTCCTGCTGTTGTAACAAATGAGCACAAACTAA